>CABFOS010040744.1:16448-28122 GCA_900660315.1 Diretmoides pauciradiatus
GTTTGTTTTGGTACTGTATGAGCATCTCTCTATGTGTGTCTTTGTCTGCATGTATTCGTCAGGATGTGTATGCATGCTAGTGATGTGGCCGGGGGGCATTACAGTACGTATAGGCCCTGTGGAGTTTCTCACTCAGAGCCAACGCAAACTAGAGAGGATTTACATCAGCCAGATTACAGTACTGCCACCATGACAGGATCTAATGGAGGAAACAAGACACCTCTTAATGAAGACGCTAATTTAAGAAATATCGCACTGTGTTCTGAAATATAAATATCAGATGGAGATGCAAAAAGGGGGAGGGAAGACGTGGCCTGACACAGGGGCGTCCTCTGTTATTTTATTGTATTCCTTACTGGGTTGTATTCAATGAGGTATTTCAAAGAAAATCACATATCAGAGTTTTTTTTGTAACAAACTTGTAAATTTACAGTACAACCTTACTACTCCTAGTTAAATGCAACGCTTGGATGGAAATTAAATTAAGTAGAATGCCAAAGTTTACTTGGATTGTGAAACAGACAGATGTAGTCCAAATCCCCTAAATGAATATAGAAGTAGCAAATAACCATTGGGAAATATATATTACAACTACAAATTGCATAAACTAAACCACAAAAGAATCACTGCATATTTTGTTCAATATTGCCATATGGTAACCATTCTATGTATTCCTGTTATTGTGCAGGTAGGAGTCAGAATTGAACTTTTGGGAAACTTTAGCAACTTTTCAAGCGGGTGCATACACAGACACAACCAGGAAAGCACACTACTACAACAAAGACTCCTGCCTAGTTTGTTTATGTATTTCTTTATTTATTATTTCTCTTTTTATTATTCATTCCATTCTAACCAAAATAACTGTGGTGGATACCCTACACAGAAGTTCCTCTTACAACTCATTTTTGATGGCTGTGGTTGGCTAGGTGTGGTTCTACTGTACGTCAAATTTCAACAATGACTTTCTTGAATTTCTTGCTGTATTTTTGAACCATATTCAATGACCCTCATTCCATTGCATGCGTGGCAGTCGTATATGCCATAACGAAACAACTGACATATCACTTTTTCCCCTGACACAGTCAGAAGTTTTCTATCTATGTGGTCCGGGCCAGAGTTGTGTTCTGTCATGTTAAATGCAGTTGACAGAAGAGCCAGGCAACACCCTAAACCTCTGGTCAGAGACTTTGTTTTCCCTGAGCACCAAAGTACTGTGCTCCCTTAGGCTTTGGTCTCTAAGCTGTAGGTTGTGGTTGTTTCTCTATACTCTCTCAAGTCATACATTTGACAAAAGTGAGCATTGTATTCTTTTGTCATCATAATCTCATAGAGTGTAGCAAAGTATGGACTTGCCTCAGCCGTCGTAGTATTTCAGTCAGATAACATGGTTGCAGTATCTTAAAATAATGTAGCTCCATAAAATTCCCATCATACTGTACAGAATAAGCAAGACAAGGGATAGTTGTGTGACTTAAAGCAAGAGAAGCAGAACATTAAGACTTTTTAACATAGCTCATATGAGTTTATGAACAGTTAAATATTTATGTTGGCTCCCTAGCAATTTATAATCACCACCAACCATTTACAATTTGTCTCTTCATTCACTTGTACACCTTGGTTATAAATCATAGTAGCGTATCTTTTGGTGGACCTTTTAGTCTAAAGCACCTAACCATGCATACATTTTTGATATGGGTGGCGGGTCAAACTGTTGGTACAATGCTGTACCTATGGCACTGGACCTACAGGACCACGATAACAGAACCAATTCATTTTCAAACTATGGTGACTATGGTGATCCAGATAATGAATGATTGCGGGTTCAAGGAACAGTTTACCTGAATATTCTCACACCACGAATAAGCAATCCTAGAGGTCAATATGCAATATGCAAGTAAATGGAGACAAAAATAAAAGCTCGGGTGGTAGTTGTGGCTAATGCAGCTCACGCTGGTAGTTGACTGACGGAAGTCATGCTTCCAAAAAAGTGAAACTGTTCTGCCAAAGCAATTTATTACTTTGAGTAAAAAAAGGAAAATAATAGGTTGATAAAAGTGAAAGAGAGTGAAGACAATTGCTCGCAAGGTATGTAATGAGGAGAAATGAAGAGCAAGAGAGCGAATGATTTCCCCTCTGAGGATGTCAATAACCCATGAAGCAAGCTGACGTGGTAGACACACATCACCGGTGGTTTAGCTTGGTTTCACTGTAAACGCATAAAAAGGTTGATTTGGTACATTAATGACTCACTGCATGACCCCCCCCCACAATGCAAATACGATGGGACTGAAAAACATATGTGAATATAAAAGAATGACATGTTCCATATGCTGAGGGAGTTTTTCATGTGGCCACTATTCATCGGCACACACGGTAAAGAGGTTCACCATGTGGAACTGCAAAAAATTGTGCCACACAAAAGTAATAGTCGAACCATGATACTGCATACCCATGCATAACCACGCATGAATATAATGTTAATGGTACACATATGTAGTGAGGCACATTACATCAATTAAATAAGTATACTGCTTAACAGTTTCCCAGTATTACATGACTGTAATCTACAGTAGATGTATATCACAATGCACATACGGATGACCCAAATAAAAAATTAATGATACAGCCATACAAAGATGATTTATGTAGTTCAATTTATTTACATGACAAACCTATCTGGCAACCGCAGAATGTGTAATGCTCTGATTCAACAAGCGCAAGAACAACTCCATATGCGTTGATGCTAAATATAGCCTTACTTTGAAAATTATACTAATAGACAATTTCGTGTTTGGCATGGTTTCAAAGACACTCAGGATCATATGCTGGGTTAATGTAGTCTAACGTGGCATTATTGAATATAGTATGTACAGTAGTTAAGTTAAATTGGCAACTTAAGTTCATCACTGTATCAGCTGCTGTTAGCTTTCAAGTTAAAAAACGTCTGCCAGGGAGGGTTAGTCAGGAGTGAAACCACCCAAAGAGCAATATGAGGAGAAAATGAGAGTTAATGTGTTCAGATTTAATTTAATGATGCGGTTACACTGTTTTTACGATGTCAAATGATTCAAATCGTGAATATTAATCAACTTCTCGTTTTTGATATTGCAAGTTTGGTCCAATCTACTTGTGAAAGCTTATGGGATCTAGCAAATCAAGAAGTTTCATCTCATTGTTGCCCCTTCTTACTCTTACAGTATACTTAATATCATTGATGTTTCCCCTAAATGGGAGATACAGGGCTGATGTTTCAATGGTTACCGCCTGTCACTTTAAGGATGGTGCCTGAGGCCATAGATTCACAATATGAGAAAAGAGGAGAGGAGAGAGAGCATTTAGTGCTGTATTACAAGGGCATTACATGGTTATAACCTGTTCTGCTAAACAAGGACTTACAAAAAGCATTAGTGTTGAAAAGATGTGCGCATTCACTGCCAGTCCTTCCCAGAGCAATAAGAAAGGAAACGTGAAATGAAAGACTGTTTTCCTGAATGTTGCAAATGAATTCATTATAATGAACTATTGCATGTCTGATGTCTATATAGCAAATGTAAGAATTTGATACAATAGAAGAAAAGAGCCCTCCTCCAGTGTATACTTACCCCCCTGGAAGAGTGAAGCAGATGCATGTGGAAGTTAAGGGAAACATAGATCATTGAGTGCAAGGGTACAGTAAGGGCTTCGCTGCGTTACCATGGTCACCTGAAAATGCTTTCTGTTATTTTCCTCTCCAAGAGACATGAAAATAAAAGGGAAAAATACAGGTGAGAATGTTATATGATTTATTTAAAGACAATCGACTAAAAAAAGTATACATTGAATTGATATGTCGAACTTAAGATTTGTATCAGATATCAGTGTCTAGCAAAGCTATATGGCCATTTTTGTTTCACATTCATTCCTCAATTAACCGATTAGATGATGTGCAGCAGTGTGTGTGATATGTGTTGTGCATGCCCAATAGCAGTCTCATTACTCACATTTTTTTCCTGTGCACCCTCTCCTTTAAGCAAAATATCAGACTGGACTTACAGGAGGAACAGAGCAGGGTAGCGAGTCAGCCATGGCACCAGTCATAATCTATCCTTCAAACGCGCCAGATGGAGAGGCTAATGTTTCAGTCAAAATATTGTTTTTGGATCGAGGTGGGCACACTCCCTCTTGCCGTCTCTTTCTCTCTGTCTATGTCTCTGCCTGTCTCTCTCTCTCTTTCTCTCTCACTCTGTGTATGTCCTTGTCTATCTCACACTTTCTCCCGTGCACTCTCCAGCTCCCTCTCTAACCCTCCTCCTGCTATGTTTTATCAGATCCTGTCACAGGGGGCCTCTTATAAAACCAACAGAGCTCATCAGGATAGGGCTCCAGAGGAGGGGTTCGGTCAGGCCTCGTTAATCTAGGCTGGCCCGGGTTTGGTTAAGGCCTGGGCTGGTATTTATCAAGCATATCAGATTTGGAGTGCTGGTCTAGGATCAGTTCTCCCAGTGATTCTATATGAAAAGGATGGTTAAAGGCACCTGAGCAGTGGTCCTAGATCAGCACTCCTGCACTGAGACACTTGGTAAACATACAACCCCTGGGTTTGTGTCTGGGCTGGGCTGGTGGGGCTGTGGGGCAGAAAGGTATGTGCTTAGTGGTGATTGTGCGCCACGACCTCCCTTCATTCTCCGAGGCCGAACACACACAGTGCGACCTTGTGTGGAGAAGAGGGCTGGGCAGACAAGCTGAAGTCAGCTCCCGCCACACAGCGCACCGTAGGCAGAAGAAGAAAAGTTCCTTCTGGGTTATACAGACACACACACACACACACCAAAAAGCACTGCTTTGTTATATGTTGCAAAAAACACTTATTTTGTTTGTTCTTACTCCAAGAGACAGACACACACACACGCATGCACACATACAGGTGATACTTCATCAACAGCACCACGCCAGGCTGTAGGGTTGCACTAGACTACTGTGGAGATGTTATTAAAGCACTAATAAATCCACCCAGCGTTACATAAACCTGTCATTGGGTTCATTACAATAATTACTTTAATTTGCTGCTGATGAATTAATGATAAAGCAACAGAAAAAAGGGAGAAAATAAAACACAGTGAAAGGAGTTTTCAGAGGAGACGCCACGCCACGTTTCCTGTTGGTCGCCCGTCACCTCTCAGCTGACAGAACACTTTGTGTTTCACCACTGGCATAGCCTGCAGTGTTGTGAGCCATAGCATGGACACGCAGCCGCACCCTCAGTGACACACACCCATATACACACACACAAGTACACACACACACACACACACACAAATATAATATTCTTGCAAGGCAAATAGAGGTCTTTGCTGACCTGCCAACCCTTGTTTGATAGGGACAGGATGTACCCTAGAACCTTACTTGCAGTACTCTAGCCTTGCTGGTTCTTGTGGTCAAGCACTGTGCCATGCCATGGTGCCACAGACTACCGTGCTGGCCCGTCTCCTTCCCTTCTTTGACCCTGCCATACGCGTATATAAAGCCAGGCTTTAGCCCTCTGTCCCTCCACTTAGACGCGCAGCCCCGGCAGCGATAAAATGCCTTCTTAGCAGGTCTGGTCTGGCCAGGCTGTTTATTCAAAGGAAGTCTTAAGCCAAAACACACAGGCCAATGCACAAACGCAGCACAAAGTTTTGGCGCATGTGTGTGTGTGTGTATGTGTGTGTGTGTGCGCGAACGCACGCGCACATTGTTGTGTACTGTTTAGACTCTGTCGTATCTAAGAAAGTAAGTTGGCCTGGTGGGTATAGACCATTCCATCACAAAAAGGATTCTTGCAGAAGTCAGTGTCCATCGCTGTTGAAATAACTTTAAACAAGACACTGAATGCATCCCTGATGTACAGTAGGGATGCCATAATTAACTGAACTACCATCACCCTCAAAAAATTAAAAAACAAAAACAATTACTGAATTCTTGCCTGTGAGGTCATTGCAATGATCAGAAAGAGCAGACACCGATCTCTCATTGTAAACGAGTACAGGTAATCGTGGTGACAGAAATCCCCATGTTCACAAGAATAAACAGATTAGTTGATTGTCTGTGCCCAGAAACATGTAAACAATACAACCAGATCAATACAAAAGATATTTTACCAACAGGAGAGTGTGAATCCCTATCATCAAGGGAACACCACTGTTTAATTTCCCTCTCGCAGTGGATTCATCTTTTAGCTATATTCTGGGAAAATACCAATCTATATTCTACTCATCTTTCCTACATGAAATCCCTTATATCATCCATCTCCACATTAGAAAATTGGTCGATTTAAGAGGGATATATAAAACACTAATTTAGGTGTATCATTCAATATCATTATCTGTATTAGATTTTGGCATCAGCTATAATCTTATACTCTTTGACTGGAAAATACCTTGATAAAAATACATTTTCCCCAGTGCCACCCCCACAAAACCGTGCTAATGTGATGGGAGTCACAGTGGATATGCAAAGCTTGTTGATACTTATATTCTGTATTGAACTAGTGACCGTATCATTTAGAAGTAAGGGGAATTGGCTTACAGTTCAGATGCCAGCAGTTTAGGGAAACTCAAAACTTTCCTCTTGGATGGAGATGTATGATTTTTATCATGAGTATTAGTTGAACTCAATATAATGAAATGGCTACATTTCCCGAGCATTGTGGTTCTTTGAAAAAACAAGACTGTAGGCAAACGTTAGTCATAGATATACTTAGCTAAAGGAGTTTACAAAATTACCAAATTATAGGTGTATCCCACTAAATCTGGGATTCTGACATTTGACGAGATGTTATCAGTGCTTGCTAATCTCTTCCCTTGGATAATTTACGTATGATTCAAATAAATTACACCGGTGCTTGTTATGAAAGGGGTAATGCTATATGTTATAGAGTTGAATGTGTTGAGTAGTTGTAATACCCTAGGTCATCACATTAGAGAAATAATAGCGCATGAATGAGCTCCCAATCTGTAATAGTCCATAATATAGGCCTTTGGGTTCTGCCCCATTTAATGTAGCATGGTATCTTTTCTGTCAGATGTTTACAGAAAGACTGCATCATAAATCAGAGAAATAAGCACACTGCAAGTTTATGCATACTGTAGTATGGAAGTTGAGTCCCACCTGTATAAACTCTATTTGTGTAATGTTGTCTATACAGTTTCAAGTCAGGGATGTGTGAAGGGGGAAAAGGGGGAAGGTGTCTTTTTTTGCCACCCTATGAAGATGGCAGCATTCTTTGGGGGGCAATAATCCAGGGCACATATGCCAGCGCTGACAAAGGTCTGGGATGTGTGTGTGTATGTGTGTGTGTGTGTGTGTGTGGGGGGGTTGTCACTGATCCCTCAGAAGGCTAAATTTACCCAGGAGTGACGGGGGCAGGTGGATTGAGCTAGGATGGAGGGGTGTGGGGGTTGGAAAGAACTAGACCTGGGTTCAGTTCAGACAGAGATCGGGGGCAAACACAACCCAAATCGGGGGTTTCTATTCAAAGCCAGCTGGTCTGGCTTCATCACATGCAGGACATTTATTTTAAGTTGTTTATTTGTTAGTATTTTTTCTGTTTTCTCTTTGCCACTACTATAGCTATCTCTCTTTTCTGATTTTCTTTCTTTTTTTTTAAAAAACTTTGAATTGTTTGATTGAGCTGGCCCTCAGCTGGTGCTGCAGGGTGTAACTTCCTGGGGAAGCAGAGAAACGGCACGGGTGAGTTTTCAGAATACACCTATTCCCTTCCCTCTCTTCCTCTTCTCTGGGTCTCATTCAGATTGTGGAAAATCTGGCTTTGGCATGGTCTGCCATAATTCTGACACATGACCTCACTCTCTTTCAGTAATGTAAATTGGTTTTAAAGTGTAATGGACTTATTGTATTCAATGAACAATGCATTTGTCATGCAGGACGGGATACCTGAGTGAACATGGTGAAATAACAGAATTAACTGGTGGTTTACTTTGGGTTTTCCAAGTTCCTATGCTTGACAAAGTAGAAGGTCAACAGACAAGCTTTAACTCGGCTGAAGGAGGAGTCAAGTCCCAGCTGTTGCCAATCACCTCTATGGAGCACTTGGGGAATAGTTGACTGAGGCTCCTGGAGCTGTGTTTAAGTTTTAAATGTCTACATTTTATTTCTCCAAGGCATGACAAATGGTTTGAGTCTCTAAAGTGGAACTTTATATTGTGTTGTTTCTCTGTTTCTAATTCTTCACAGTCAGTTTGTGTTACTGGTACTTTTAAGGGTAATTGCTTAGAACATCTCATTGCACAATCTGGAATTATCAGTGAGAGAAACAAGCATGGCCTTAGTTTGCTTTAGAAATGACTCATTCCCTCAAGGTAGCTACCTAAGTGGCAACTACACACTTCAATAGCAATTTATGTCATATGGCCTGGTGCTTAAGTAAGACATTACTGGTCAAACTGTGAAACAATAAGAAGAAATTTGTCATAGCGAATGAACTGAGGGGAGCTTATGCCCAACCAACTGGTTTCTCAGAAGGCATCAGAGGAAGAGAAGGTCTCCAACAGGGAAAATGTGCCAAAACAACTAGGAAGAATTTCATAGCAAAATAAAACGTTAGTTTGATTTTAATGAGTGGTGAATGACGTTGTTGGACTTTTTCCTTCAACATTTGATATAATTGTAGTATTTGGATGAAAGAAAGGGACAAAGTAATATTGTTCCCGAATTTGATATCCACTTTGTTTTGAGTAAGAGATAGTTTAACGTTTTATTTTGTATGGGATATCTTGGTTATTGTATCAACCACAACCCTAATAATAATAATAATAATAATAACAAAAACAACAATAGTGTTATTATTGTTGTTGTTGTTATTGTTATCATTATAATATTATAATCATCATCATCATCATCAAATTTAATTATTCACTTGTAATTGAATCGTTTCCTCTGATCAAAGCTATGCGGTGTTCAACTAATAGAAATAGAGGGAAAAAATAATTTGTTATTTCAAGAAAAATACACAGCTACTTATAACTAGACTCATTTACAGGACACGACTTCCAACTGAGTTGCGTGGAACCATGTTCCATGGTTCATACCTCGGGAGAGGCTACTATCCTCTTAACACTAAACCCAAGTAGACAGGACCTGAGAAACTTTGACCCAGTTTACAGAACCCTCTCAGTCCTCACTTATTAACTTTCCTGCCCCTGAATTCCACTGCTTTGATGGGGAGCAGAGTTGAGGAAACGCCTTGTTTTCTTTCTCTGTAGGGTGGCGAGCGCTGTTACGCAGTTGCGTCTTTGCCTTTGAGCCTCACCTCATCCTGTCCTTTCACTACTGTACTGTGCTATTAGTTGCATTGTTGCTATACCACAGCACGGATAGTGTGGAGTATGTTAGTTCATCTTTACTGGCAATGTCTGAAATAAATATTGGTGGAATTGAATTGTATTCAAAGTTGTGGTAGTCACTTTTAATAAAAAAAACATGAATATAAGATAAAACTTTGCTGCTCCCATGTTTCTGTTGATTTATATCAATGTATATCATTGTTTAAGTATGCGTACAGTGCAGTAGTTCTGGTTAAATGATATTCAGCATACAATAGCTATAGGTACTTCTATGGTTATATTTGCAACTGCATCATTGAGTTGAATGTAGTTTGATGCAGATATTCATGGTGGTCGTTTTTCTGTTTTTTCTGAGTTTTGTTCTGGTGTCAGAGATGTTAATAGGAAGATTAAAATACAGTAGGTGCGCATTGCTGCTTATGTTTATTTTATAATTGCCCCTGGCAGAATGCTGGGCAGTATTTGCTGTGGTTATTTTGTGGGTACCACTGATCCAGATGCTCTTGGGTTACCCGAGCTATTGTACAAGGTTATTGTAGAAGCAGCGTTTCATATTTAAAACAAATTATCACTGAACCAAGACATATTACACATATGGAAGCAGTTTCAATTGCGATGGCATGGAAAGGACAAGTATCTTTGTTCCACTGTAATTGCTTACAGTAACAGCGTAGTAATTCTGCTCTCTTTTTTTATTTCTTTTCATTCTCTTCTACCGCCTTTATTATTCCATTTTGAAACATTTCCAGCCGCAGTCCAGCCTCCTTTATGAAAACTCTCTTTCCATCTACCCCCCTGAGCAGTGTCGAGGCTAGCGAATAGTATGACGCTCCACCGCCCCTATAGAACGACTGTGTGCCGGGGCCGCCTAAATCTACAAAACATGAGTGCTGGCGCGAGGCAGCTCTTTTGATCTGCTGCTAATCTCAGTTGCCTGCCTCCCCTCTGATCATGTCTGAATGAGAATGAGTCGGGGGTGATCCTGGAGGCACAAAGAGCTTTAGACGCTGATGCTCGTCTGCCAAGCTCCACCGTGTTCCACGGGCCTATACCGGCAAGTCGCTAGGCCTCGCTATTACACGTCAGAGATGGAGTTCTCCCATTTAGACACACATCATATCCATCTCCATCTGCTTCACTTTACAGTGAGATGTTATCAGCTGCTTGTTGAGAGTTCGGGAGAAGTTGCATAGCTGTGCTGAGTGATGTTTTCATTGTCAAGGGACCTGGTTCAGGTCAACAGCTGCAGGACGGACTTTGGCTGTGTAATGGTTACTATGGGAATTGGAAACAGTGATGATTGTAGGCTTTTCTGCTGTTGCTGAATGTTGCAGTATGCAGTATACAGTAGGCACCTGCAGTACACACACACACCATCAGCTGTGATTGCAAAATGGTGATCCAGTGTGTGTGCAGACTGTCAAGCTACACAGATCTACATGAAACCTAAACATTGATCTGAAATATGTTTCATGACTGAGGAAAAGGTGATCAGTCTTCTAGATTGTTGAGAGGCTTGACACAGAGATGCAAGGACAGTTCTGACCCATCTATGGCCTGGGCTCTCAGTTCCCCTCTACACAATGTATGATTGGCTTTCTTTACCCCCTGTAGTTTGGCAGAAACTGTAGGGTGAAAACCACCAAGTCCAAACTAATTTCTGCCTTGATTTCTGGAACTGTGTGTGTGTGTGCGTGCGTGCATGCGTGTGCTGTTGTGTGTACATGTAGATGTGAGCATGTGCATGTGCTTGCTTATTTACATTTTCACTTGCATCCATATATATAATATACCATACATTACACAAGTTATTTATTCATGATGACCATGGAACTTGCTGGAATGTGGGATCTTTTCCATTTCTGCACATTTAACACCAAACACCTGTCAGACACAGCTTCTGCTCCACTTCAAGGAAACGCTGGTGGGCACCCTGTGAACAGAGACAGAAAATGTAACATTGGCATCTCCCCTTTATGGGCACAATTAGAGAAAGGGCAGGCAGAAACAATGAAATAACTGTGCCTGTGTTGGAGCAGTTTGCAGGGAATTACTTTCCACCCGTTCAAAAAGGAGGAAAAATCATTAGTGGAAAGCTGGGGGTTTTTCTCCCTCACATGAAGCAATCTAGTAGAGACAAAGAGAACGTTGAGCCCCTGATATACAGACATAAAGAGTGGCAATTATACTTGGAGAATGCAACAGCGCAGAGAGAGAGAGAGAGAGAGAGAGAGAGAGAGAGAGAGAGAGAGAGAGAGAGAGAGACACAGAGAGAGACACAGAGAGAGACACCTGTGATGTTCCTCTCTCTCTTTTTCTGTCTCAATTTTCTTCTCTCACTCTCTAACCTGTGA
>CABFOS010040759.1:0-15278 GCA_900660315.1 Diretmoides pauciradiatus
TATCAGATGTCTGAGTGGAGAAATGGTTCCAGTGCGGCGGCGTGGAAGGATTTTCCTCGATAGCTTCAGGTGGCAGTATGAAAAACCTGCAGTAAAACCTCAAAGGACAAATCCACATAAAACACTTTGACACGTTATGAAAACAGCAATAGTACTGGATGTCAGAAGTCTGGTATAAAGTCCCTATTCAAACCTTACATTTCTTTCTGCACTAATAGCAGTACATTTACGGTAATTTACCATCAGTTTCCCAATCTTAGGCTGAATCCTAATGTTTGTGTTTGTTTGTTTTGAGGCTGAGTGGTTCTCTCTCCTTCTCTCTCTCTCTCTCTCTCTCTCTCTCTCTCTCTCTCTCTCCTGACCAGAACAGACCTTTTGTATTTTGTTCTTCATCAATCTTCATTTGGTTTGTGTTGTCCTTTGGTACTTATGTGATTCTGTTGGTTGTTAGTCTCAGTTTGGTTATATGTTGGTTGTTGGATTTAATCCCTGTTTGGTTAATACATTTCATATTTGTTATAATTTCAAACTGGTGTTGAGTTCTGCCTTTTTTGTTATGGCTTGAGCCATATGCCATAACAAGCATGAAATAGTGGAACCATTATAGAAGCATTGATATACATGCAGTATGTAATGACAGGGAAATGGGAATCTGAAGTAGCCTATAGGGAGAAATGGGAATTTACAGAAATATTCACGTATGGTATTTACATTAACAACTCCCTTTCTATGAAGGCCTCTTGGTGGAGGTCATTTGTAAGAGCACTAACTTTTAATAAAGGCCCCACCGCCAGAGCTCATTCTCGAGGACACTGGCTTTCTATGAAATTCCCTGGCTTCTCTACACCTTTTGTCCTGTAGCTCAGGCAAATACAGTTGCTGTTAACTGTAGACTCGGGTCAAGAGGTGTAGAGAAGCCAGGGAATTTCATAGAAAGCCAGTGTCCTCGAGAATGAGCTCTGCCGGTGGCCTTTATTGAAAGTTTGTGTTCTTATAAAGGTCACTGGCAGAGCCCATTCTCGAGGACACTGGCTTTCTATGAAATTCGCTGGCTTATCTACACCTCTTGTCCTGTAGCACTGGCTAATACAGCTGTTGTTAACTGTGTACTCTGGTGTGTCCAGTTGAAGTCAAAGCTTGATCAATGTTTGTTTACACCGTCATAATTTGATTTGTCGTGACGAGGCATGCCTGTACTCTGTTGATACTCTGAACACTGCAGTGTATATTTAACCATTTGAAAACAACATGAGATGAATGAGCAAAGGGTTCATCTGCAACATCAGTCACATTGACTTGAGCTTATTTTCCCATGAGGACCTGTGTTGTGGTGTTTAAGTAGTCCTGCATTTCCTTTTGCCAGAAATTGTTTCACATCTCTAAAACAATGACAGTTCTAGGAAAAGTGACCTTATTGATACACACACACACACACACACACACATGCACAACACACACACACACACACACACACGCACATGCACAAGTACACACTCACAGACTGACAGATCTGACTTAAGGGGAAAGAGTTTTGCATTAAAAAGGAGCAACTGCTAAATATTGAACACATTTCACTGTCAACCCTCTGACTCCAACTTGTAAATATATGCCTGTGAATCTGGCAGCTAACAACTGGAGTGATTAAGATTAAAACAATGAGATACAGATTCAAATTCCCTGAATTCCTCTGATGGTTAAGTGTATTCAAACACAAATCTGTGTGCATTCAAATGGAAATACCTACAGTGGGGTCCAGTGGGAGTCCACTACCAAGAACTGAGAGCTGAGAACCGAGAACTGAAATTAATGCAATATTTTTTTCTCAGTTCATACATAATTTCTAACTGATGCAAATCAACATTTTTAGATAGTTGAGAAATGCACTTCTAAAATTGAAATACGGTATATCTGAATATCTTGTTCGTACACCATTTGGTACAGGAAGGTTTTTGTTGTCACACCTTCAGTCAAATCTTAACATATGTATGTTCCTAATACACAGTGTGAATTGTTTTGGTCTTTTAGCAACTACGAGATATTGACTAAATGAATACGGTCCTCTGTGTGTTGTTGTTGCTACTGCTAGTGCTTTAACTTTGAAAAACTTCCATTGTAAATATTTTTTTGAGAAATATCATTTGATTAAAAAATGGTATTACTTTTTGATAAAAGATGAAACAAAAGAGCTCTTGGTAGTGGACTCTTTGACATTTTGAAACTGACTTACATACACGTACAGTATTTTATGAAAGTGCATGTTTGGGTGGTGAGTGTTTAGCTGCTGAGAAATGGAGCATTGCAAGACTATCCCATTACCGGATGGATTTCAAACAGGAAAGACCCTATTTGTGTGTGTGTGTGTGTGTGTGTGTGTGTGTGTGTGTGTGTGAGTATCGTCATTGACTTTGGTTTTCTAGTAGGCTCCCGGGCAGTGCTTTACCTGGGACCTAATCAGTCAGTGAGCCTCACTACCTCCCGGGACCTCCCAGCTGGAGGGGTGTGTGTGTGTGTGTGTGTGTGTGAGAGAGTGAGTGACTGAGTGAGTGAGAGAGAGAGAGAGAGAGAGAAGAGAGAGAGAGTCTAAAGGGGGGCTACAGACATTGTGCTGCGCAGAAGTGCCTTCTGGGAGCCAGTTCAACCCCGCCTCCTCAGTCTCAGTGCCCACGGCTCTCTCTGACTGGCCGCAGTCAAGGTGATCTTCTGTTCTACAATACACACCACAGGTATACACACACACACACACACGCACACAGACAAACGTGTAGAAATATTACTACATGATACAGACAGATTAAAATGTCACGATCATATTGATGTATAGGAGTTAAATCAAACTGTCATGTACTGCACATTTATACCCACACATACCACACACACACGTCCAAAAACACACACAGACAGTGCAAAATTGCTGAATGGTGGCAAATAAGGTCACATATTTTCTTTCCAGGCAAACCCGATTCCTTCCCTAATGTTGGGGGAAATGACCTGCACAAATTAATCAGACATCAGTGTAGTTCCTAACTACTTCTGACAGTATTTACTGGACCTGGCAGCCTTTGTCTGGAGCTGGGAACACTAACGGTGCCCAGGCGGCAGTCTTACTCGATGAGGAGATGCTGGACCTCAGCCACGCTGAGCTTCAAGAGCCCCTAGGGCCTCAGTCCCTGAGGTGATCGGGGGTTCAGGGAGAAACCGCGCACCAGTCAACTGCCAGTCCACAACCCTCAAAACGGCAAACCTCCACCTGGAGAATCACTTTACATGAAGAAAGAGGGGGAACGAGGTGGGAAGAAGGAGACGAGGGAGAAGAAGAATGGTGAGGAGAGGAAACATAGCAGGTTGCCATGACGAGGAAGCAGAGGAATAAAATACAAACAGAGGCGGGTGGCACTGGGGTTGTCAGCAGTGAGAGCTTGACAGCTTCCCTGGCACGCCTGGTACTCTGTGGCAGAAGAGTGGTGGATAGAGGAATTGGGGAAACTCATTCTGCTCCCTCCTGTCTTCTCCTCTCCTCTTCTCTCCTCTCCTCTCCACAGAATGTACAGTAAAGTCTCCCACCAAATCCCCCTCTTCACTCTGGTTTTCATTGAAACTTTAGCTTTGCAGTCCGTTGTCTATTACAACCTGTGTGTTGTGGCTGTGACTGAACCTTCCCCAACTGATCGTCAGTCATGGTTCACTGGCTGTGACCCACAGTGACAGGAAGACCACCTGTGGCCTGGCAGACTGTGACCTAATGGGGCTTATGGCAGGACAGCTATAGTGTGCGTGTATGTGTGTGTGTGCGCGTGTGTGTGTGTGTGTGTGTGACAGTGCATTTTTATGCTTGTGCATGTATGTGATGTTGACATATCCTGTTTCATATCACACTGTATGTGTGTCCATGTTTGTATGGAGGTGTCTGCATTTGTGTGTGTGTGTGTGTGTTTGTGTGTGTGAATTTGAGTTTCTTTGTAGATCACATGCTTCTATCAAATCTGTTCTCCAGGCACACAGATGGGCCTGCAGGATAACGCTGGAAAGACAACTGATGATGACGAGCCGACATACTGTAGAGGACCTGGCAAAGGAGAGCAGGCTATTTGTAATAGGGAAAAACAAAGATGATATAAGATCTATTGAACCAACACTGCAGAGCAAATGAACAACAAATGAACGGAGCTCAGTGAAGGATAAAATAACACAGTGGAGAGGAGGCGTCCACAAACCGCAGTAAAAGCAGTCATGTATCGATCCAGAACAGTGAGCCTGCCAGCTACTGCTGCCTTCCTCTTTCCAGGAAGACTCTACACATACAGGGTAGACCTTAAGGCATCTATGTATGCTGTGTGTGTGTGTGTGTGCGCGCGCCCGCGTGTGTATTTGTGTTAAGAATATGTGCATATTTTGCCCTCAATTTGTGATGTCAGAACTCAGGAAAAGCTTTAGTTCTTTACAGGCATGTTAATTATTCAAAGGACCCACCTATACCATTTAATATGTGAACATCATTTACCGAAAGCAGGCGTTTTGTCCACACAAAATCACTAATGAACATCTATCTGACAGACAATCCTGCAAAGCATTGGTTGCCACATAGTATAATCCTGATTGTATATGAATTAAGTTGAAGTGGGTTGAAATGTCACAGTGCACACCGTGACTCAGAGAGCCACCTGGAATATATGACACCACGTCTCCTCTGGTGAAGGCAGGACATCCCTAGCATGGGGGAACTGGGTCAAGGCTGAAATATTCATGGTGTAGGCTTCACCATGCACACACATGCACGCACGCACTCGCGCACACGCACACACATACTGGGGACAGACCTCAGAACTGGGAACTGCCAGCCTGTTGGGATGCAGAGCTGAGCTTTGGCAGTTAAGCTTCCTGGTTTGGGCGAGTGTGTATTTGCATGTGTGTGTGTGTGTGTGTTATGTGATCTGTTGTCAGGGGATAGGGTGACAGCAACTGGGTACAGAGACATATCCATCTTGGGTCTGCTCTCCAATGTGTTGTGTGGACAGTGTCCTCTAAATGTGAGACAGCCAGGAGTCTTGACACAAAACGTTTAACTCTTTTTAACCTAAAATTGCTGGTTCATGGTGTATTCAGGCTTTTATATAGAAGTATACTGATTCCTTGACTTTCGGGAATTACTTTTTTTTGTTCCTTTCCTGTCGTGTGGCAAGACAAGTTCCTTGGATAGTCATTATCTAAACACCTAGCAATTTAAACAAGAACTTGTTCACTGGCTCTGCAAGTAACAACTCTGTAGCATGCAGTCTGCTGCTGTTCAAGTGTCCCTGCATGCATGGATGACGCCATGTCACAGAAATACACCCCGGCATCATTGTGTGGTATTATGTCAAACACTGAAAGCAAACCATGCAATTAAAAAGCAATTCCTGAGGTTAAGGGACCTGGACAAGTGGTCAGATGTGACAGGGTAGAGGATTAGCTGGACAGAGTCAGTTCATTTTATGGCAACGGCCTTGCAGATGGACAGTGAAGATAATATTGCTTATTGGGGGCAAAAGTGCAGTAAACTGTAGAAGTTTTTATCTTACACAAAGTAACTGGTAACTTATCTTTGCACATAAACTACACACTAGATATAAACATAAACTACACACTAGATACACTCCTAGGTACACACCCACACTTGTGTTACACAGGTGTGTAACGCATTTTAAATGACATTGCAGTTGTTTCTCCCACACATAGTGCAGCACCCCTTGCTGCCCACTCCATGACTCCTTTATGCCAGTCAGTAGCAATTAAAATTGATTCATGAGGGAGCTAAATGTCTCTCCTTCTGGGAAATCTAATGGGAGGAGCTTGTAGGTACTCAATTTAATGACAGTAGCTCAGATAGTGTAAGAGAGTTTGGGCCAGTAGTTTCCAAGAGATCATGCACAACGATATAGATCCATAGTTTCCTCACATCCTGATTATGTAATTGGTGGTGGACATTTACATAAACATCTAAGAGGTCAGTATGGTAGTGAAAGGTCAGCCACAGTGCTGCACCACTACCTTGCTCAAGGGCATTTTGGCAGAATGGAGGGTTTACTTGCCATTTTCCAAGCTGGGATACAAACGTGTACTGTATTGTCATTTTTCCTCTTTGAATTATAATGGTTATAGTGGTCACCTGTCATTGTCATGAATCCCCCTACCCTATATTATCTCTATTGTTCTATCTATTATACAATTGGATTTGTAACAAAGTTTGGAGGCAACACCATCTACCCTCACACCCTTACAGTATGCAGCAAGTGTTTTAAACATCTCATTGTTTCACCTTGCAGGGTGTTCAGTGCGTTCAACACTGTAAACAGATGTTATTGCTATACAAGAATAAAGTTTGTATCTCCCGGACGCCACAGCGGAGCAGAAAGAATCAGACTCAGCACTGTTCCTAAGCTTTACACTCCACATGCACACATGCCACACACACACACACACAGAGTGCACCGAGAACACAGCCCTGCACAGCGGCACAAACAAACACACTAAAAATACAAACTACGCATATCCAAACACTCTCACTGCTTAATGAGCTAGCACTTTTAAGAAAAGACTCTTGCCACAACTCCATACCACACACTGATACCTTGAGGAGAACTAGCGATCGGAAGAGACAAACAGAAGCAAAGAAGCACTCTGGGATATGAAAGAGGGAGAGAAGAAGAGGAGGTGAGAGGAGAAATCAAAAAGCGCCTGGAGAGAGGGAGGAGAGCAGGAAGAGGAAAGTGTTGCTCCTCGCGCCTCATATCTCTAAGGAAGATGATAGAGGGGATAGGAAGAGAGGGAAGGGAGTTGCTGTGCTGGGGAGGGTGTCTGAGTGGAGGGGGTTGTTGGTGATGTGGGGAGGGGGATGCTGTCGCTCTCGGCAAACAAGCGGGTGAGTAAATAGACTCTTGAGGGTAAGGGTTGGTGAAGGTAGGTGAAGCAGGGGGGAGGGGGATGCAAGCTGTGGTATTAAGGAAAACTCAACTGTTTGGGCTCCCATCTAGAGACCCAGACCCTACATGTTGATGAGACTGGCGGATCTGTCTTGCTTAGACACCCTGCCCAGCCCTGATACCCCTTCCCCCTGCCTTTCCTACACCCCCCCTATCAGCACCTCCCCCGCTGTCTTCAGACATCCCTAACAACCCTCTACCCCATCCTCCTACCCTCTCACTCACTCCCTTCTTCCCCAGCCCTGCAGGCCCTTAACCCAGCTCTCATCTCGCTATCCCTAAGACCCTCCCCCTCTGCACCAGCTTCAACATCTTCCTTCACCACCTTCTCTCTCTCTCTCTCTCTCTCTCTCTCTATCTCTCTCTCTCTCTCTGTCTGTCTCTCTCTTCTCTCTCCTCCCCTTTGCTGATCATATCCCTTGGGTCTGTACACTGCTGCTCGGCTGATGAGGGGGAGGATATCGCTGCCAGTGCTTTGATCCTATGAAAGCTGATATCCAGAACAGAGCTGCAGATCCAGCCACTGGGCACCCTGGCATCTGAACGACATGGCTCCTGGTAAAGCCTTAGTGAGAGGGCCACTCCCCTACAGCCTGCCAGCTGGGAAACTTAAGTCTAGACAGGTGGAGCTGGCTGCCATAGAGCTGATCATACCTGAAAGGCCAAGAGAGGCTGTATAGAGAGCAGAGCGCAGTAAACAGGGCAATATGCAATTGATATTGATATGAAGTACATTGATTTACTGGTGTATATGGTGTATAATGGTTGGAAATGTCTTGAGCCACTTTGACAGAATGTTAGCTAAAATGTTTTGTTAAAATCTTTGAGCTTTTAGGCAGCATGTTTCTCTGGCCCAAAGTTGGTGCATGTATTTTTCCATCTCTTACCATTGCTATGCTTTTAGTATATGAAAGACACTTTTGGAGCAAAAGAGCATCTCCAGCATGGGGCAGAGATATGAACAGACTATTGGGTGATATATAATTGCCCTCCTTGCCGGTTTTCCAGTAACTTTAGTCTAATTCAAAACAACAACAAACTTAGGAAAGATGCCTTGGGATCTCCTCTACTGCTCCCCCAATCTGGGAACCCACAGGCTCAATCGGTCTGAGAGCGTCTAAGCCTCTGGGATCGCCGGCCACTAGTTTTGGGTTCTCCAGTCTAGCCAGGATATCAGGCCACCGATCATTTAGTTTTTAGTTCTTAGTTTTTACGGTCATTTTTTATATCAAACGTTTGCCATATCCTGTCGGCAAACAGGCTAACACAAATCGCCTTTGTCAAGCAAATACGTTAAACAAAGCAATAACCGAAAAACGACCGGTGGATGCCCGGTCCCCGGAAGAGGAAGTCGCTATCTGCGGATTGTATTTCGTCCAATTGATTTGTTTAACGTATTTACTTGACAAACGCGATGTGTTAGCTTGCTTGCCGACAGGGTATAGCAAATTTTTCATATAAAAAATGACCGTAAAAGCTAAAAACGAAATGATCGGCAGCCGGAAGAGGAAGTCCGTTCTTCGGATCCGCTGGCTAGACCGGATAACCCAAAACTAGTAGCCATCAACAGCTAATGCCGCTACTCTGGGGCATCATATACTGTAGACATACAAGATTGGCAGGGTGTGCACACACAGCTCTGCTTTCTTTTACAATCTATGTTTCCCTAATGTAATTATAAGGGGGGGCAGTTTCTTTGTTGCTCTTTAAAGTGTTTTCATGACTGTTTGATTTCTTCTGCGGCTTGGGCGTCCGCTCCCACCCTAAACTTCTCTAAATGCTGCAGAGTGCTGATCAGGCAACTTGGGACGAAACGTTAACCGAGGAATGTACAGCCTGTTTAATTACAGAAAGCCCCGTAAAGAACACAGCGCCTTCTGCCCGGCTCGCTCCAAGAGTAGTTTCTGTTATTTCACTCAGTGCCAGGCAAATGATGTCTCAATTTTGTTTTACAAGCACTACCAAAGCAAATAAATGGGTGCTCACTTGGCCCTATAGATAAAAGATAACACTATTGCCTGGGAACTGGAAATACTTGACAGAGGAAATGAAAATTCTTATTGAAATTTGAAGAATATGCTTAAGAGTAAATCATGGAAACAAATGTTAGAGCAGGACAGACAATACCTGATTATTTTAGTCTAATTAACATGTTTGAAACACTGAACTAAAACAAACTTTAGTGGAATGACACACAATAATTATATATTAAAAGATTGTAATGGAACATATTCAGCTTTCGACAGACTATAAGTGTCTGCTGGTTACATCAAAGCAATTGTGAAAAAATAAACAATTAGCCATGGACTGGGAATATGTTCATAAATAATGTATTTCTTTTTTCTCTTAGAAAATAAGTTCTGCAATGAGTAACCTTATATAGATCTAAAAGTTTTCATGCTGTGAATTGACACACAAGATATTAGCCTTTCCCCCACAGGCCACCACAAGGGGAGAATAAAGGAATGCCAATGACATTTGTGAATAACCAAACAGCCACCGAAAACTTAGGAACAAGTTATGTGCAGCATTTGAAGTTATGAAATAATTGAGAAAGGAAGAAAATGGTTAATACAAAGGGAAAAGAAAAGTAAAGGAAAACAAATCCTAATTTCTTTTCTTTGCTTAATGTGCGATCATTTTCAGTAGGCTATTTTCATTTTCTTGCTGCCTTGATTTCCTGAGAATTTTTTTTCTTTATTTCCTCCACTGGGGCAGACTTTCAATTTAAAATGTACTTTTCCAGATAAATACCAACCCTCCACCAAACACACGCGCGCAGACATACACACAAACACAGACACAAACCTCTGAGTGACACATAGAGCAGGTTGTCATACTGTAGTTTTCAGTGGGGGGCGGGGAAAGGCAAGGGAGCAAAGGGAAAAGTTTCCCGGCTGTCCATCACCAAGCTATCAGAGTGTTATCTGTGCCAGACGCCCACCAGCACCAGCACCATCTTCAGCAGCTCCGCAGAGACAGCCTCCAGGACCTTGGGACGCTGCGGGAAACACAGCAGGACACCAAGAGAGGTGTGACAACGTCACTGGGTACAAGAGCCACTTAACACTGAACATACATGCACACACACACATACAAACAAACACTCCACAGACAAACACAAAGGCAAGCACTGACACCATCTGAAGATGTCACTCCGTCACTCCTACACAAAACAGACACTAGGAGTACTATAAGACAGATATGTTACCATACCACACATGGGCATTAATTACATTTCTTAAAGGACTAAACAAAGTTTTTGGGAAGTTGGTCATCTTACTCATCATGTATAGAGGACTGGCACAAAAAACAACACCACCAACTCTGAATTACGAAAAGGTCTATCTTCTTCTGTTAGATATTGCTAGCTGCCTACAGGCACTTAAAGTATTGTATGCTAATGTGTTGCATGTGCACATGACAGAGATACCTAGCAGAGACACTAGAGATGATCTTGGTGGTAGCCTACTCCTACCACAACATGTAAAAGCTATGTTGACCAACGAGCCAATTTCCCAAATGTCTGTGTAGTCCTTTAAAAAACCAATACTTCAAAATGGATGAAACCTGATAGAAATGAATATGTTATGGTAAATGTGGGGAAGTGGTAAATGTGGACATTTCCCAGCATGGCTGCAAATGAGGCACTCTCTCCTTCAGTGTCCTGCTGGCCACATTTCTGTAACAAATAATGTCCAAATGTCCAACGCTATAGTTCTGCACCTGAGGGTCTTTTGATTTGAATTTAATCACATTGGGATATCAACCGAAAAGTATTTGTTGTAGCATAGCATTATCAACAGGTTATTGGCTTTATGGAATTATTTTTTCCACTCACATTACCCAAGAAATGTCTACATTTACCATTTTCCCAAATTTACTGTAACACTGAAAGGTTGTGTTCTCAGCACATCTAATATAAAAAGAGAGTTATAAAGCTAGAGAGAGGAAAGAAAGAGAAAGAGACCCATATAAGACACCCATGTTCTCCTGGTATTTCACTTCTTCCTAGCCTGGTCTGGCCAGGCCTGCTTGTTTGTTTGGGATATGGGCATCCATCACAACCCTCCCTCCCCAGAAGAAAAAAACAAACAAAAAACAAGAGTCCAAAAATCACTAGGGAAAAAACAGCCACTGTATGTTGTTCAATATTTGGAAGACTTGGTGACTGTCTGCTCAAATATTGCCCCATGGCTGTTGGGCTTGAGAGAGGAACAGAGTGGCAGTGAGACTGACAGTGAGATCTCTGTCAGTAGCCAACACTCTGTTTATCCGTCTGTCTGTCTGTCTGTTTATCTGACTGTCAAATTATCCCTCTCAGCAAACAGCTCACCATGAGCTGAATGTAAATAACATGGTCGATGTTAGTCGTGAGAGCCAGCTGGTTAGGCCTTTCTTCGGTCAGCTGAGCTCTCTCACTGGTCACGTTCAAAAGAAATATGCTTGGTTGTAGTTGGAGTCGCTCGAAGTTTAAGTTTGAGAAATTTTGGGTTAATTTTAGGGTAAAAATAATATGGTTAGTGACATGTTTGTACATTGCAAATGAGGGAGGAAAATGATGTGTAGATACATTACTTCTATGTACTGTATATAAGTAATGTATCTTTCTGTTGTAAGAATTTTATTGTACATGTGTGTATAAGTAATACATCTTTTACAGATGGATTACAAATTATTATATATTCAAATTCATTATTTTGTTTGTGTGTGTGTGTGTGTGTGTCCACAGTTTTTTCCTAATGCTTGGTCTCACCTGAACATTACAGGTCTGTTCGCCTGCCATTTTCACTCAGGCCACAGTGTATACAACAAATTACACAGGTTAGTCCAGCGAGTGACAGAAGCTTTCATTAAAATAAGATCATCTTGGATGAAAATATCGACTGTTGAAAATCTCGATTCCATGCAGGTTATACAGCAAATATACAGGACCCAGAAATAAATGGGACTATCAGTGCATTGATTCATGAATACCTTCAGCATTTGTCACTAAGTATCAAAATGATCTCTCTTTATATCACACCAATGTTTCTTCCCTCAGCTTTTGAGACAAATCATTTCAATACACACCCCGCCAGAATCCATAATGAATGTCTCAGGGCTGATTCACATGGATTTAAACAGTAGGTCACACTAAAAGAACTTTACAGTGATTAACAGATTTGGCAAAAATGTTCAAGCCAGAACTAAATTATTTTTATACACGCAGCAATGAAGTTATAGCCAAAGATGTGTGTATTGGGTACTAGCCAGAGTGTAAAATTCACTTCCATTTAGCTTCAGGCATCGTTGCTAAGGAGCTAGTATATTGACCAAACATCTCATTCACTCGCTGCCATTTGGTCTTGAATTGTCACCACTGTGTTATTCACTGCTCCTGACACGGTTAGTAAGAAATATATAAGCAGAGGATTTGACATGTGTAAAAAGACACTCTATGTGCTTCCTCAACAAAACTTGTTCCAGTCACTTAAAAACCCAAGAAGAGTTTCCATTCATGTCATTTCTCTGCCTCCTGCTTTAATTAGGTGTATCAGCCAAACCTCTCGACTTGGCCCAGACCTACTCAACACACCAGAAAACAAATACCGTGGAAGTGTCAAGCCGTGCGCCATTGATTTTACTCAAATGTCTTCATACAATGCATTGAGATATTGAAAATGAATAGACTTGGGCATTTCTTAAAATCAATTCAGATAGAGAATGCCTCGACTAATTCAACACTCAAGAGTCAATATCCAACTGAGTGGATAAGTGAGACACCAAAGCAGAACAGTCTTGGTAATATTAGTGAATAATAACTTTAGAAACTGTAATTTGTACAGTACAAAGACTGTCTTTTGTATGTAAAATATGGTGCTACAGTATACAGTTGTCACTTTGACAAAAGGAAAAAATCAGCACTCCAGCAGAAGAAACTCAATTTCACATTGCTGTGCCATAGATTTCCATGCAACCATGACACATTGCCTTGACACATTGTCGGCTCTCATAGGATCTTTTGAAAGTGAGAACAAATTATATGACATGTACAACAGAGCTGAGCGGCAGACAGAGAGATGGTCAGAGAAGGTGAAAGGAGAGAGTGAAACATAGTGGGAGTGAAGGAGACAGCTCTTTGACTGAGGCCTGAGACTTGGTGCCACCCAGAATGCAGGCTGGTGTGCTGAAAGAGGGCAGAGAGAGGGACCAGCATCCGACCACTTCACAGGAAGGAGCAGGATGTTTGGACACAGCTCTGTACTTCACAAACACCACTGGAGCCTAAATCCTCCACTGCCACCATGTCAAGGCTGGGCTGCAGTATTGGCCCAGACAAAATATATGGATGTCTGTGTGCTGGACTCCCTAGCTATCTATGTACATCAACAGACCCCTATTTACCCTACAGCCAGCAAGATGTACGGTGATGTTTGTCTGTCAGTGCCTGTGCATGATTATGTTTGATTATGTGTCTCAGTATGTATATATTAATGAGAAAGCGATTTTGATTTGTATGTGTTGGTATGCATATGCGTGTGTGTGTAAGTGTGGATACATACATTTTTGTGTGTGTGTGCATGTGTTTGTGTGTGTATGATAGAGGAGGAGGAAGGTGGCGTGTGGAAAACTAGTCTTGCTCAGAGCTGCTGCAGGCTGGACCTGTGTGGCTGCCAAAGAAAACTGTGGTCGGAAGAGTCTGCTAATAGAGCATGAGGCATGTCACCTGAAACTAGAATCATCTGAAACCCAGAAACCACAGCAGGCAGGCATCTCCCTGGCCCTCTATTAAAGGGCCGCCAGAGGCCCTGGGTGCATGCCACCCTCCCACTGGGGTCCTCCCATTAGCTAGGCCTCTTCCGTTCGCGTGCCTGCCCGCCCAGCTGCACCATGGGACTTCCAGCCATGTTAGATGCACTATTAACGCCTGCTCCAACGTCTGAGCTCACCTTACCGCAGTTTCCCCAGGAAGAGCCATCGTGTGGAGGAGACCTGGTGAGACCCTGGTGAGTTACATATCCTCACACTCGCTGCAGATTTACAGTAATGAGCACATGAGAGCATAAGAGCACGCATGCACAGGCACATATTCTCCCACACTTATACATGCACACACATACATTACACTCTCACATAGACATATTTTCACACACACACACACACACACATCATACAATGTATGCCTGTTGTGGTGTGGCATTGGACCTTTATTAGGTCAACTTTTGGTCTGTAAGATACAATCGTGCCTTTGTGTGGAGGCCAGGTATCTACAGTAAGTGAAGGACATTGTGCCTATTCATTCACACAGCCTCATGGCTTTCCCACCTGCCTCCTTAGTTTCTGTTGCTCAGCAGAATCAGGGTAATTTCATATATGCATATTCATATAGATTTATGATGCTTATGAAATAACTCAAAACCCAAAAGGCCTTTCAATGTCAAAGGACTGTAACTCCTTAAGGAAATGATTTGTCCATGAAAATATTGCAGAGTTGAATGGCGTGAATACTACAATTTTAAAGATTCTTTATGTTTGTCCTGTGATCACACATGACGTAGATGAGGGTCACTTGATTTGGATAGGACCCCAAAGTTGCCATAGAAAATACAATTTTGTTTACATCCTTTCAGCAAACAGGGATCGCACCTTTCTAAGTGAGGCTTCTTAAATGCAAGATTGGACACATCTCTCCTCTCTTGGCACAGGTGCAATAAAATGTATCCCCGCTGCAACAGTAGCAATTTGGTGACAGGCTGTGGGTGGCGGGGAAGACGAATCGTGTCAATGGCGGCCATTAAAAAGGACCACACACTCTCCAGTCACTGGCGAGGCATGATGGATGATTATCTCAAGGTGTGACAGGTGCTGCAATGGTGGGGGAGCTCTCCCTATCCTTCTCCTCCCCCACTCTCTCTGTCTTTCTCTGCCTCTCTCAGCGTATCTTGGTCAATGCTTTAACACCCCCACTAACATGACTCTATTGACACACTCCAGATAGCGTCTGGTGGCTAATGAGTGTCTGAGTGCCCCTCTCTCTCGCTCTCTCTCTCTCTCTCTCTCTCTCTCTCTCTCTCTCTCTTTCCCTTTCTCTCTCTCTTTCCCTCTCTCTCTCTCTTTCTCTCTCTCTCTCTCTCGCTCTCTCTCTCTCTCTCTCTCTCTCTCTCTCTCTCTCTCTCTCTCTCTCTCGCTCTCTCTCTCTCTTCTCTCTCTCTCTCTCTCTCTCTCTCTCTCTCTCTCTCTCTCTCTCTCTCTCTCTCTCTCTCTCTCTCCCTCTCTCTCTCTCTTTCTCTCTCTCGCTCTCTTTCTCTCTCTCTTTCTCTCTCTCGCTCTCTTTCTCTC
>CABFOS010040783.1:2160-15770 GCA_900660315.1 Diretmoides pauciradiatus
CTTCAGTAAACAGTAACTCAAAAAAAACAAGTTTACTGAATGTTCTTTTGGGTCATAATTCACCCAAAATTGAAACTTTATGGAAGGTTGTGCACATGCTGCTAATGCACTTGACACTTGTTCACCTGTTGACCCCACTCTCTATCATCCTGTCTCACTACCTATCTTTGGTATATGGGTATAACACCTAAAAGATGTGTGTGTGAGTGTGTGTGTGGGGGGGGGTCGTTGAATGCATACCTAAGAACTAGCCACTGGGGGTGGTGGCCCCTGGCCTTCGGGATGTCAGAATAATGGAGTAAAGCTTCAGGACACTATTGAGCTCCAGGGAGACCCTATTCATTCTGGACAGCATCCCAGCCTCAACCCATTATCTTAGGCTAAAATGTTTTGTTCTTTCTGCACTCTTCAACTTAACGGTTAGCACGAAATAATGAACCCCTCTTCATCGATAGACTACCCAGTTCTCTGTTTGCTCATGTTTTCTTATATAATCTCTACTGTGCGTGGCCATTGAAAACCTAGAAGAGGACTTTCAAAACATCTTTCAAAAAATGACATTGCCACATAAATATGTGATGTCAACAAACAGCCACCATAATGTAGAAGTACTGCATTTGCCATTTTAAACATATTGAGTGGTAACATTTACATAAGAATATTCAGTGGGGAAATCTGAAACCATAAAAAATCCTGAAAATATAGATTTTTTTCATTTTTACATATTTATTCAGTTAAGTTGAAACATCTTCCAAACTAAAACCATCACCAAATGAATAACCCTAAAAATATATATTTTAGACGATTTTTTAAATTTTTATTATTGCTCATCAAACAGCTATTTAGAAAAAGTGTTCACTTCACACCGAGCTCAAAATTCTTCATTTTGCAGATTTGCATTTTCCAACTCACTGATCACAAGGTACAGGAAGATGAATTCTAAGTTTGCTTTCAAAATGTGAGTCATTGTCCCCCCCCCTCTCATAAACACATAGTCCTGGCTTTCAGTGAAGAAGCGGTAAGGGATATTTCTTTTACGACGAGCCCTTGAATGAGGAGAAAGGAAGGAACCCCCTCTCTCTTCTAAATGTCTGGACACAGTTGGAATTGCCCCCTTCCCACTTCCCTGGGTCACTAAAGGCATTGATGTTTTACAGGGTTGCTACGGCAGATTACTCCACACAGCTGTCCCAGCACCGTGGAAATGAAGTTATGCCTCTTGTCAGCAATGCTTTGTGTTCTCTCCTCCCCCTGTTCTTCCCAAAAACCTAGCCTATCTTCCCTTCACTCCCTTACAAATTCAACCCCATTGCTCTTTGGTTGGGCCACGGGAGAGAAACACTAGAGGCACCCCGTGGAGGACTCCTCTCCAGCCATCCCATATAGGGAGAGGTTATCTGATTGGTTGAATGAATACTCTCTTTCTATATTTGTGTCTATTATTCAAGGAGGCCTGAAATCCACAACATTCAGCCCCTATACAGACCCTCACCCCAGACCCTTCCCCCCTTGGCCCTCAATCATAAATCAACCCCTCTTCCACCAAACCTTTCTCACCTCTCCTAAAGCCCCAGGGCACTACCCTCCCCCCTATGCACCCCATTTTTCGTGGGCCACTAGAGTTTATTCAGTCTCCACTTGCCTATGTGATTTTATTTATTTTTTGGTCAAAGTGGTGTGGTGATAAAATGCTTAATTAATTTGGTGCGATGTATTAACCGTGATGTAATGAGCTTATTTTCTTTAAATTCTCTCTCTCTATCTATAGTCATGTAAGGTTTCCAGCTGCAGGATGATTACACACGAGTAAAGAATCAAACCTTTCTTTTCTTTGAGGCAGAAATAACACTGGGTTTGAAACATTTCCCCTTTTCAAAGACTGGGAGTTTCAAAATAGAATCAACCTGGCATCTGAGGAATTTGAAACACTTTTTTTGAAAGTATCCCTGGGGCTCGAAGAGGAAGGGAGTAACTTCATTAATGTTTTCGCCGCTCGCCTATTGAGCACCAATGATTTGAAAACAAATGGAATTGCAACATAGGTCCAAATCATATTCTCCTCTCAAAAGTTAAAGTTGTAATACAGATGTTAGATTCCTTTTCTTTTTTTAATAGGAGACCCATTTTACATAGAAACGTTGACATCGCTTCCCTGAGTGAATGTTGGCTGGGAAGTCTTTTGCTTGGAGTAACATGGAGGATGGAGGCTTGAGGGAGGGGCAGAGGGGGGTTGGCCAAGCAGCAGTTTGAGTTATGATGAGGCAATTTTAATGAGGTTCTGGTCCCTGCAGCGAAAGCCCCTGTTGACTCTTTTCTGTTTCAGCATGAGAAAAAAAACTACTTTCCTATTTTCCTCCGGTGCCAAAAAGGTAATTGAAAACATTTCAGGGCAAAGTATGGTCTGGGGCCCCCATATGACTCTCATCCCTTCATTATCCTCAACAATAATAGAGGCATTACAATTATTAATGGTTGGAGCAGAGGCCTGCTTTCTTAAAGTGGCAGTGCCATCTTTTGCGTCTCATAACAAAGGCCCAAAGGATTCAACACCTCACTTTGTTGCCATTTCTTAACATCCACTGCTATGGGAAGCTTTAGTATCTGTAGCACAACAAAACTATGGCTTATTACTTTCATAATGAAGTAATAGCATACAAGAAATAGTGTTATACTCTGATTATAGCTCCACAGATCAATGCACAATCGCTCCAATAACCATGATGAAGAATGATTATGCTAATATTATGTATTTTGCTATTGGGAATTGGGTTTAGTATACTTAATTTAGAGATCATATGTTGTTTACTCAAAGAAGTCCCAGCAGCATTCACTTGTCAGCACTTTCAATAAGCAACATTTGTCTGCCAGGTGGGAAACTATGCTTATGTTGTTGTCTTGCACAAGAGCAAAAAGATAGTGTTGCACTGCGTTGAACACCAAATGTTACAATTCAGAGAGAGAAGGTATGTGTTTGAATACTGCCAACTTGCATATTTGGAGTGCTTGTCTGCCAGTAACAAGCTAAGACTGAACTTTCTCTCACATAACTTCCTCTGTCATCCTCTGGGATAGTTGTCTCCTCGTGCTCCCCCACTCCCCGAAGTCGTGACAGAGAAACAGAGTGAATGAAGTGCCCCCACATTGTGCTGCTCCGCTATTGTGTATTTTGCATTTCCATGATAGAGCTGCCACTCGACTTCTCCTCCAATCAATAGGCTGGAGGGCCCATCTCCTTCCCTTGAAAAACTCCATGGCTGCCATCAATGGGTTTCAAGCCCCATTATCAGAAGTGAAGGAGAGGACACCAGCTCTTTTATTAAAAGTGTACAGAGCTGAATGACTCATAACACAGCGAGCAGACATACACACGCATACACACCCACACAAACATTCCTGTTCTCAGTGATTAAAAACTGTATTATGAAATGGATTACTCTGGACCTCCGCTCTGACTGTTTGAGACCTGTTCAAAGCAATAATGACAGCAGCATTCTCTCTACTGACATTTTGGAAATGCAACTCAATGCAATACTTTTGATTTTAGGACAGGTAAAACTCCACTTTGTGTAGTGCCAAAACGCCTCCTGCAAAAACATGAATGGATGGATTATTTACATAATGGCTCTCATGACACCTGGGTGTTTTCCAAATAATGTTTCTTTGGGTTTTCCCTCCAGGAGAACTGTGATTGGTGAAAAACATTTTAGACGGGGACGTTTTTTACAACATGTATGTTTCTATCACTGTTAGAGCCAAGATAATGGACATTTGCATGCAGAAGTATGTAAAACCTACACACTTAACATCCAAGAAACTTCTTTTTGCAGTGACCTATTGGAAATAATATTAAATGTTTCAGTTTTAAAGTTTTTCTGCTCTGGATGTGGACTCAGGACAATGTGATGATCACTATTGACCTAATGTAACTTTGCAACGGTAACTCAACAGATTTCCCTACAAATAACATATTTAAACTGTAACACCATATGTTCCCACAAGGTTTTCCCCCCCTGTAATACTACTTTGTAAAGTAACAGAATAACTAGAATCATTGAAACACACCAGATTCAAACTTGAAGTACTTGAATGAAACCCCAAGAGATTAAATGAACAAACATCCCCTTGCATTTCTTTAATGAATCTGTGCTGACTTTCCAAAACGAGATGAATAAAAGTTCGAGACACAACCACCTCCCATACAATCATTTAAAACTCTAATTTTATTTACTGTGCACACATTCAGAGGGGTGTGTGTTTGCAATGGCCACTTAATATCTCCATTCACCCAAACACATGCTTCTTTTTTCACTGTGTGTCTGTGTAAAGACTTGTAACAAACACATGGGGTGAGGATAAATAAACTGACCGAACCCCTTCTTGGCTCCATTTGTGCTGCAGTCCCCATGGGGAGGGGGGGTCTTTCTTCCTTATGTTTGAGGGCTCTTTCAAGAATTAACAGTTTATACCTCATGTAAACATTACAAGGTCAAGTATCGATCTAACTAAGAGCGTTTTCTTTCCAGATTGTATTTGCTCTGCTGGGATTTAGACACATTTCAGTGGCTTACATCAACTTTGGTTTTTTAATGAAGGGCTTGTGGAGAAAGTCTTGGGTGCAGCTGTCAAAAGAAAGCTGCTCTGCTGTAACAGACTACTTCTAATATGGTCACATAATGGAGTGAAACAAATATAAAAGACGCGTAGGCACTTTTAGAGAAAACATATATTTCCTTCTTCTGTGGTCACATATAATACACTAGAGAAAGAGTGAGGCTTTACCTATGTCTTTACAGTGCAAATCTCTTAGCATAAACAAATATATTTAGACAAAAAAACAGTTTATACAATATACTGTACAATTTACCTTTATATAGTTGACATACAAAAATAAGCTCCTTCAACTCTTTCAGATTGACTCATACTATTTTAATGTGAAGTTGAACTATAACTTATACTCCACCTGGTCCAACCAAACTACTGCCATCTGCAAGCTTTGACATGAGTAATACTAATTAACAGATCATATATTCTGCCAAATTACTCTTGACAGGTTTGTGCAAATCTAAAAGAAGTATAGGCGCGAATTGCCCAAAATGTTGTGTGACAAGAACAATTTATAGCCAAATGAATGTCACTTTTTATGACGACTGAATCTGCTCTGCTATGAATAACAACAAAGCAGAGAAGAGGAGAGAGAGGGGTGCGGTGGTGATTGCGGGTGTTCAAACTCAATCCTCAGTGGTTTATGGATAAACACCACAGACCAGGAACTGCAACTTTAAAAGTCGTCGACGCAGCTTTTTCAGATCAATCTGGTTAAAACCAAGATGGTGGTCACGACTTTCAGTGCAGTCTGACAGGGTGGAGACCCGCTCGACTCCTCCACGTAGGGATCCTCCGGGTCGAAATACTCTTCTTCAAGATCCTCTTCAGAGTCGGGCAAAAGCCCACTGCCCGCGAACCTATCGTTTGAGTCAAAGCAGAAAGTTTTCATGCTCACTTTTATGTACTCGCATATGTTCCTATCCGTGCCGTCGCACACGCACGTATCTAGCTGCTGCGCTTTGGGTATGGAGCGCATGCCGGCGATCACCCTCCGGCACCCGTCCGAGCATCTCTCGCCTCCGAAAAGCTTTCGGCAGTGAAATAAATAGTCTCTCATGGCGGTGCTGCACTGCGGGTCTTTCTCACACTGGTGTCGGGCTTCTGTGCAGCCCACGTTGCTGGTCCGCGGCAGGCACGGCTCGATGGCGCGTTTGGTGTTCCAGCAGACCGGGTCCGAGGCGCAGTCGCAGTCCTCCAGCGCCGGACCGCTCTCCGTCAGGTTCAGCTGGATGAGGGAGGATATGCAATGGCTGGGACACTTCTTACGATCCCCGCTAATCACAGGCGCACAGGCGTAACGGTACTGGTCGTATGCGTAATGGCACTCGGGCTCTCCGTGACACTTCATGATGGCATGCCAGCAGACCAGCCGGCGACCGGGGTTAGGGGATCCGACGCAGAGACCGAGGAGTGTGGTGAATACGCACAACAAAACCGGTGTCCGCTCCATCAACCTGGCAGAACTTGCCATTTCCACGGGGAGTGAAACTCAAATATGCCAGACTTCAGCATAAGGACCTCGGTAATTCCATTAAGTTGTGTCAAAAAGTAGGAAACACGGCATCCACCGGTTCATCTCATGTCATTTTGGAGGCATCACGAGTAAGATACTCCGCGATGGCCATGGCAAAGCAGCACACGCACAATGTGCCAGAGGAGTTAAACCTGAGAGGGTTGTGTTGCTGCAGATGAGTTTGAACGCTGCTGCAAGTTATCCACGTTTCACCAGTCCGATTTGATGCGTCGATATCCCCGTTGTTCAGCACACACACATACACACACAGAGACGAGTTGGAGTTTTTGGACCACCGTACAGTCTTTTGTCGTGGTTCGACCAGCGAACAACAACCCGGTTTTCCTTTCCCAAACTATTTCCCAAATGACCCGCTGCCGCTGGCGCTGATTCCGGGAGTTCCGCCTCCACGTCCTCCCCTTCCAACTACAGCGTCGTAATGAGGGGCTGTTGTGATGGACTGATTAGGTTACTGCAACTACCGGGTCCTATTGGTCCGATAAACTGTTGTGATTTCCTCGTCACTACAGGGCAGTGACGCAAGGCATTGTTTAAAACAGGACTAGTAAAGAGTCAGGGAACCCTTTAAACAGAGACATTCAATTTCCTTACAAAGACTGGTTGGTTATATTCCTATTTATTATTAGAAAATCTGCTTTTTGTTTTTGGACCTCTTTGCAGAGTGCCCTAAAAATTGACACGTTAGTGACCCTTAGACAATTTAAATATATAATCACCACTTAACTTCTGTTTGCACCTATTTTAATTGATCTGTTATATCTTGTATCTTGCCTATTTTATATTTTTACATTTATACAGGTTTTAATTGATTTGTTCTTTGTATCTTGTATCTTTTATTTAACTGTAGGCTACTTGCTTTAATTGAATGTTTATTTTATCTGTATCTTGTTTTATATCTTTGCTCAACATCACTCCAGTTTAAATAAAAGTAATATATTATCTTCAATTGTAAAAGTCATTAAATATTCATTATTTTTGCTACTCAACTGGCACAAGTTACTTATTGGCTTTGAGAAAAAAGTTTCTTAGGCTACTGAAGATGCACTATATGTGATGTATCCTTCAATGCACACTACCCAGAAACCTCTTCCTATTATATTTGCTTCACACTACCCCAACATTTGCATATCAATTGATATGGTCTGATCCTTGGAAAACTGCTCATCACTGTCTGAAGGTGATGAAGCAAAGTGTCTATTGGAAAACATTGGGTTTGTGTTGCTTCCCTATATGGATAACTGACAGCTGCTGTAACACATGCTTTCCCCCATGTCCGGCACTTTTCCACCATGAAACCTGAGTTAGTATTTATACAAGCTTTGGGGGTCTCTCTATGTTACAGCATACTCATGAACATGGGACCGGCACATTTGCACATGTCAATAAAGACATGACAGCTCAGTGGTTTAAGAGCTCCAGACGTAAAGGTGAGAAACAACCAAAAGCTTTCACATGAAAAAACAACATTGACTGCCTTATAGCCTTCTCAGCTGTGCGATTATAATAATAAGCAGATGGTGTGAAACCCTAATGACACCAACCTTTTGGTATGGGTATTTCCTATTTGCTAATGATTTATAAAACACTTACAAAGAACAACAGCTCCAGCCACAAGGCACATAAACAAACACAATGTTCTGCTTGACGCCACTGTGACTGAAAACAACTCAGTGAAAGGATCAGTGTTTGCTCCGTCCTCCTCACCAGTTGCCTGCAGTTTAGTTCTTGGTAGGGGCCATGAGGCCAACAGACACAGAGTAGAAAAAAACACTCAGTCACTCAGATAGCTCTGCTCTTCTGACCCTGTCAAATCACTCCACTATGACCACAAAGATCTGGCAGCTCTCAGGGGACCCTTGGACCCCCGATTCCAATTAGAGAGATTAGAGAGGATTCAAGCCGAGCGCAGAAGAGTTCTCAGGCCTTCGACTCAAACCTCCACATCTTTGCTGACATCAGCTCAGAGCGCAGAGTCAAAAGATAGTGCTCAATAATGACAGATATGGGGGCTGTAGCGCCGCTGTGGACTTAACTCAGAGCACCTGAAATGGCTCATTGCAGAATCCCACATTCATACCCTCATCTGATTTACGAGACTTGTGAGGGCGAGTAGCCTTGGATTTTTTTGATTAAGCTTTCTTTTGGAAAACTGAGCACCAACTGAAGTATACAGACCCTGTCCATACTTGCACTTCACTTTTAAGAAGTAGTGCATAATGCATAGCAGAACCAAAATCTCATCAGTCTTGGATGACAGCCAGACAGGAACAAGGGCCAGATTCACTCGAGCCAGCATGTCTGTATGATGGAGCAGGCAGCTGCTTTCTCCCTAACTGTACCCCTTAAATTACTCCAGGTCACGTTCTTTACTTTTATACCTAACTCTATTCTCAGATTGTTCTGAGCATAATATAAACCCAGTTCTCTTTACTGTTGTAGTTCAGTATCCTCCATTTGTTTCAAAGGAGTTCCTCCGGATCTGCATCCTGTACATGCGGTTGCTCGTGGCGACTTGCATATAATAACGATTCCAGAATTGGAATGCGGTTCTCAAGAATAGATTCACAAATACTCATGCAGAGACAGACATGCTCTTCAGTTTGTCTCCACTGCTGTCAGAAGTCATTACACACAAGCTGCTGTGCCAGAATAATTCACTGAACTTTGCATTCAAGTGCTTCCAAGCCCAGCGAGAGAGAGCAAGATAGCGAGAGAGAGAGACAGAGAGAGAGAGAGAGAGAGAGAGAGAGAGAGAGAGAGAGAGAGAGGAGCCAATATTAAAAAGCTGCCAAGTGTTTTCCTCCCTGCATTTATTCATGTTCCTGTGGCTCATGGAAACTGCTGTTATGAATCTGTCTTACAGATATGCTGATATTATTTCCCCATTTTTAAAAATGGAATTCCTCATACGTCCTTTTGTAAAAAAAAAGGAGAAAAACAACTTTAACGTTTTGTTGGCCAATGCATGCTCATATGACGAAGACCATACGAATGTTAACCCTTTGGAATATGTAACCGCTATCAATCAAGACAACATGACAGGTAAGAATTTTACCTGAGAGATTAGAGAGGAGGTGGATCAAAGTGGGTATGATATCATGGCCTTGCAGCAATGCAGCCTGTGTTCTGGTCATTATCACTGTTGTTTTTCTTTCTTTCTTTCCTTCTGGAGTCCAGCATACCCTGTGCTATTATCTGAATGAATGTTCTGGGATGGTTCAAGGTTCAAGGTTTCTTTATAAGTACCCAAGGGTAAATGTGTTGTGCAGACGGGAAATTCAGCAATCCAGAGTGAAAAACAAGACATCACAACAGTACAGATTCACAAGACATCAAAACAAATACTTTAAAATAAGTATCATTATAGTATCAAATAGTATTTAAATATAAGAACTCCTAAGACGGTCATGACAAAGTGCTTCTGCACACACACACACACACACACACACACACACACACACACACACGGCTTAAAGTTTCATCCATGGGCAAAGTGCATCATCTCGTGTTTGCTTTGTTTAGTAGTGCAATAGCTGCAGGTACAAAAGTATTTCTGTATCGTTTTGTTCTCCACCTAGAGGCCACAAACCGACGGCCGGAGCAAAGAAGCTGGAATTCGCTATGTAGAGGATGGGAACAGTCTTGAAGAATAGAGCTTGCCTGCAGCTGTGTGGAGTAAAGAACTGATTGGTTGAGTTGCGGATCACCTAAAAGCTTACTAGCCCACTTGACAATTTGGTTTAGAGAATTTTTGTTTTGCAGAGACCGGTTGGTATGCTCTGATGAAGGTCTTTTTGACCAAAGCTCGTGTATATAAAGTGAAGTTTTGTACAGATTCAAGTGTGCGGAAATCTTTGCTTTGGTTTTGCAGAGACCGGTTACCAAAAAAAAGAGAAAAGGACAAGATTGACCCAATAGAAGCCTGATAAAATAGGGTCATCATGGTTTTATCAATGTGAAAACGAGACAGTTTTCTGTGACAAAAGAAACGCTGATGTCCCTTTTTTGGTACCACATGTTCTGAGGCTAAGTGCATCCCTCTGGGGAAGCCACGCACCAGGAAGAGGATTTGGCTTTGAACTCACAGAAGAGAACAGAGACACAAGTTCAAGCATCGGTCATCTCCAAGCACAGTTCTGGCCAGAAACATCAACATGTAATAGCCAAGACTTTCCCTGGCAATCAAAGGTGTCTGAATCAGGAGATGCACTCCGTATGTGGTATGGTATGAGGTTAAACAATCGCTAATACATCCAGGCGATGAACTAGAAAACATCCAGGGACGACTGGTCTGTTTGTTTCATGGAATAGATTAAAAATCAGATGTTCCTCTGAGACAGGAAGTAAAGTTGGATAACGTTACCAAAAGCAGTAATATGTCCTGGGCTGTGAAATAGATTGGAGTAGAGATTAACGTCAGACAGACAGCTGGACCCTGTTTTTGCCATTACCAAGTAGGGTTGGGGAGGTAGGTGCTGTAATAGATTAATGACACCTGCAGACAAAAAAATGTTTTTTAAGGGACAATGGAATAATACCAGGGTCGGAAAATACATTTCTCACCACGTCTTTCACAGGAGCTGTCTATTTCTCTTATGTACAAAAAGGCAAAGATAATAAAGCCACACAAATCCACCCGGAGGTAATACCACTGAGGGGATTTGTGTCTCACAGGAATGAGAGAATAAGAAACTCTGGTGCAGACAGGTATTTAGATTCCGCTTCTTTAACCTGATCCTGTTGCTCTCCAGAAGGGAAATACCTGCTCAGGGACAGATAGGCCACCAGGACCTCAACACAGAGAAGTCATTGTTTACCAGATGAAGGCCATGCCAGGCAACCTGAGAGGGACAAACGTATTACTCAGCATCCAAGGAGAGATGAGAAACAGGAGAAACCGGAAAAAAGGAAGAACCTTGTGTGTTAGATGATATGGTGAAGGGAGAGATTATGAAGGGGGCTGAAACTCACGGGAATCATTTGTAATAGTTCCGACCTTTTCTTCAATGTGGCTGTATTTTCAATCAGCATAAATACAGTAAGTTTGAGCAAACACATTTTTTGCTGTGTCCCACTGACTCTTCATGTGAGGGTGTAGAGACTATTTAGGGATTATGGGGATATTGTCAAGGGAAATTGGTTTGAATGTCAAAGGTACATCGTCTTATATCTGAGCCATTCAAAGACAAAAGAAACATGGGACACCTGGACTTCAATGTAAATAAACGGAACTATTTTGCACTTCAGCTGTTAGAGAGATAATCTTTCCCTAAAAATGATCATATATCTGAGAGACTTTTGTCAGGGCTTGTCAGAAGGAGCCAATGTGTGATTATTTGTCTGATTATTTGTCTATTTGTCACATACACACACACACACAGACACAATCATGCCATGTACCCAGAGACCAAGCGAATAGAAAAAGCAGGATGCTAGCTTGCCAGAACCTCATTTCCAGGGTGCGTTCAGTAACTCAGTCCCCTTGGCTGCCTGCCAACGTGGGCCACATTCTGAACCCTATCTTTAAGGCGTAGCCGTTGTTTCGGGAGACAGTGAAAATGAGATGTGACCCAGGGCTTTCCTGACACTTGTAATGAGTAATCACAATGCTGGGAGAGACACTGAGGGTGATGTAGGAATAGTATGAGCCATTGTTCCCAGATTATATCGCCGGCAGCCGAGAGAGCAACAGGCATACTTCAGGCTAGACACAACAGGAAATACGTTTGGGTTGATTTATGCCATTTTGTTGTGCATCTCACAGTCGCAGGGAACTCAAAAGTGGTGATAGTATCCTCTGTGTCTCCTAACTGATGCCTGGGCCCATCAACACGTAACCGGAGTAGATAGAGATATATCAATATAAAAGCAGACTTTTTTTCATACTCTAATGTATTTACATCTATACAACAATTGCAGCATTGTGCTTCATGTGAAGGGTCACAAGTCAATGTAACCCTGATAGAGGACCCTTTTTTGACTATAGCCAATGTAACTCATACAAACATCTAAGAACATCCTTTGATATCTTTTTGTTCATTTGAATATGCGGGCCTGCAGCTTGGTAGATTACTGCCAATCATATTTACTGTTATTACTCCTGATCCTCAAAATCACACATATTGTATAATAGAAGGCACAGCAAGAAACATTAACTGTAAGCTCATGATGATTTGGGGGGACATACCACAGATGTGGTTGTCTTCAGAGACAGTAACCACACACACTTTCAATCCAAACACACCATCCTAGGAGAGGCGTAGCACCAGTGGTGGTCTGCTCCGAACGCTCTCACTCCTGACAACATAGAATAAATATTCATAGTTCACTCTTTGCCTCTTCCAGACACAAATACCACAGTTACTGTTTGAAACCTCCCAATAGGAACAGTAAGAAAATCAAACATTTTGCAAGATAATTTTCAAGTATAGAATATTTTATCAGAATATCATAATATTGTATATATTGGATTAGATATGTATTTCCCCCCAGGGCTGTGCTTGATGATTAGAGTGAGCATCAGCAGGGTGGTCTGGCTGAGGAAGGGAGAGGTCTTACTCTCCCCCTCTGTGTACTGATCCGAGAGAGATGGGAGAAGATAGGAATTCAGTGATGACCTGTGGGTGACCAGCAGCTGATATCCATGTGATGTGATGGCTCTATGACAATATGATGGCACATCTGAAAAGCCTTTTAGTCTTTCAACGTAACTTCCTAATGCGCTGTAGCTTTAACCATCACACCTGCACACATCCCTTTAGAAGGAAGCGTTTTGTCATGACACTTTTTGTGTTGGTCCAATACTAGCTATTGCTTTTGCATGGCTATCTGGACAGCATCAATAACAACTCCTGCTCCCATCCTCATTAAGTATTCTCTAGATCTCTTTCAGGTACAAATATGGGACCATCCTGGAGGAAGGTTTAGACAGTATTGGGATTAGCATTTAGCTCCAGTCAGGGTGGTCTGGGACACTGGGTTTATGCTTAAACTAAACACAGCTACCCCTCTGCAGATCTGCTTACTGTCACTGGTAGGACAAGCCATGATAATCACTTACAGGAAGATGAGATCGCTGGTGACATGAGGCCCAATGTGTAGTATGGTGGCTGAAATAACAAAAACTCCATATGGCACGCATGCATAGTGGTGATCAGTGGTGGAATATATAATGTTCCCCTTTTGTCTGTACATCTGAACAATTGTATGGCTAAATTACCTGCTTAGCTTGCAGTCATATATCATGAGGCATTTTTGGATTGTGTTAATCATCCAGGTCTTACTGCTTCCCCTCAAATATACTTAATGCTTGTTTGGCTCAAAATAGGTCAATGGTCACTGTTCTACAAGCCTCATGTAGGTGATCAATCAATCAATCAATCAAATTTTATTTGTGTAGCCCTTAATCACCATTACAGTCTCAAAGAGATAGATCGGAAGAGCGTCGTGTAGGGAAAGAGTGTAGATCTCG
>CABFOS010040787.1:0-10441 GCA_900660315.1 Diretmoides pauciradiatus
CGAAGCTCTCGATTTACCGGTCGATCTACGTTCCAACCCTCACCTATGATCATGAGCTTTGGGTAGTGACCGAAAGAACGAGATCGCGAATACAAGCGGCTGAAATGAGTTTCCTTCGCAGGGTGGCCGGGCTCAGCCTTAGAGATAGGGTGAGGAGCTCGGACATCCAGGAGGGACTCAGAGTAGAACCGCTGCTCCTCCACGTCGAGAGGAGCCAGCTGAGGTGGTTCGGGCATCTGGTTAGGATGCCTCCCGGATGCCTCCCTGGGGAGGTGTTTCGGGCATGTCCAACCGGGAGGAGACCTCGGGGTCGACCCAGGACATGCTGGAGGGATTACATCTCTCGGCTGGCCTGGGAACGCCTCGGGATTCCCCCGGAAGAGCTGGTGGAAGTGGCGGGGGAGAGGGCTTCCTGGGCTTCCCTGCTGAAGATGCTGCCCCCGCGACCCGGACCCAGATAAGCGGAAGACGACGAGACGAGACGTTCCTGGTGTTTTTATGTGTTTTAGGTCATTGTCCTGCTGGAGGGATCAATGACCTTCACTTGACACCCAGTTTTCTGACACTTGGTAGCACATTTCCCTCCAAAATGCCTTGGTAATCTTCTGATTTCATAATGGCTTTGTGTGGCACAGGGGTGTGTCTCCCCATGCCTTCAGTTCCTGGGTGCCCGGGTGGGCGGTCTCGTAAAGCCTTTCTGTGTGGAGTTTGCATGTTCTCCCCATACTCACACGGGTTCCCTCCATATACCATCGTAATGAACCCCTATGAAAAACATGCATGAATGCTCTCCTGTCCTGTCACCCGACCACGACTGGACCATCTTATCTTATTTGGTCTGCATCGCCAAAGAGCTTTAATTTGGTTTCATTATTTTCCCAGAAGGATTTAGGTTTGTCCAGGTGGTCTTGGCGAAGATCAATCAGGTCGTCTTGTGTTTCTCTTTCAGCAGTGGGGTCTGACCCTCTGACTGTAAAGCCCTTCTTGGTTCAATGTCCGTACGATGCAGGCTAAAACCATTTCCCCAGACTTCTCCAGGTCACCCTTGATATCTTTGGATTTCATGCAAAGTGTTTTTAGAATGGCTCAACGACATCAGAGAAGAATTTCCCTCTTACCACCACTTCCTGGGAGATTCCTAACAATTCCATGAACAGCAAATTTACAAACTGGAAACATGAAAACCAAGGTCTCTAGAGAGGCCTTATAGCCTTGTGAATGCTAATGTTTGGTAATAATTGATTCATTTATACCACCTGCAAGCGGAATAAATGGTATAAATTACAATAGTCATGGCCACTTTTCAAGTTGAACCAAAGGATTTTTTTTTTGGTAAATTGATAGATGAATGTGTGAAGACTGAAAGTTGTTTCAATTTCCAATTGTTTCACAAGATATTGTACATTATCTGCATAATGCACAAAGGAGCCAATAATCTTGGCCAGAACTGTATATCTATAGTCTATTTACTGTTTTGGTAAAAACACCCAGTTCAGCGCTAGAGTGTGCTATCAGCTTGATTATAAATCATGGGGTTGGAGGTTCAGCCCCTTGCTGCAGATCCCCTGTAACCAATCTTATCTGTCCTGTCCTTGGCAGAAAGAGAGGCGACTTCTTGAGAATCGACGGCTGGATCTTGACATCTGTAAAGCACGTCTGAAAAAAGCAAAGCAGGCAGAAGCCAAAGCGGCGGTAAGATGTCAAGTTTCATGTTGCCTAAGTTCCATGCCCCCCCAACATGCTTTTATTCTTTTATCCTCCTCCTTTCTAAAACAGAACACCCTGTGAAACAGTTTAGGCCAAGTAGCCCAGGACATTGGCAACGATCACTGAATATGTTAAAAAAAAAATGACACAAAAATTTACAGTCGTTGTAGCTTATGGTCCTCTGTTTTGTCTCTGTTTCTCCGAATCTCCTATTATTGCATTGAAGTAAACAAGTTAACACACTTAATTACATAGAAATAAAATAGACATGTATGGTGCAGTTTAACACAGTTAATCTAGATCCTGTCTCATTGGCATTTTGAAGTGAATATGATATTGCCTCTGTAAACTGTTTTAAAATATTTTAGGCAATAACAACAAGACCATGTGTATCACTGCGGCAGTGATCACATTGAACACTGTGACAGCATGTTGTGCATTGTTGGTAATCTGACCTTTTGTCTTCTGGTTGACAGAATTATCATAGACTTTGTTGTGATCTTCAGTGTGTAGTTTGTAGCCTTGCAAGACAAACTGTCCTGTGAGTTGATCACAGTGTTAGACACTTCTGGCCTCCTGTAATAATGTCATCTGGCTAAAGAATGAAACCGTTTAGTGTGCAGCATGTCTGTCCATGCCAAATCTACCAAATCTCTGAAGTTAGAAGATTGAGTGAGGGTAACTACATATTAAATGTTTGCAGGTAAAATTGCAAGCCAGTATTGACCAGCTTGTAGCTGTTTTTGCTATCATGTCAGTTTGAGATGCTCGCTATGTTTCGAGGAGAATTTGTGCAGTCATTTATTCTTATGTTAATTCTCTAAACCTGCTTTTTCTATACCCAATGTTAAGGCTGCGTTGACCTAACTAACACTAAGGTAATCTAAAAGCTTGTTGGGTGCTCTATCAGCTGCTGTTGCTGTCTGCGTTTCTGCCTGTTACTTGCGGCTCTAACTGAAACACTCGCTAAGGTCAGCCGCTCAAGTTGACTGGACTTAAAGAGTCCTAGTCCTGGTTTCTAGTTCGACAGCGCGGTCAGATGAGTCTTGGCTGTGATCAACTTGTGAGCCAGCGTGGCTTATGCAACTATCATGTCTGCTCCTTTTAATTTGTTTTTGTTCACTCAAATGTGACATTGATTCTCTAAATTACCTTACCTTTATGGGTCTCAAGGACAAAATGTATCCAAAATAGGTGTTTATAATCCGTGTATGAACCAGATCTACGATCAGGGTCTATCAATAAACCATGGTAGGCCCTAAGTACGGTGTCCATAATACGACATCCTCAGATCTTAGAATACACGCCATTGTTCCTTGGACTAAAAGATGTCAGTTCTCTTGTCTCACAGTAAACATCGTTCTTCAGACTAATGTTGGGTTCGGACTTTTAGTTGGGGTGCCCACCAGGAATCCGAGGTCCGTCAACAAAATTAATGTCCAGATGTGGTTTAAAATTATCAAGCCGTGGATTTGTTAAAAATACAGACTGCTGAGTTAAAAATCACAATCAGTTTGGATATTACAAGAAATAATATTCCATTGAACAGAGCCCCCAGACACCCTACTCGGCAGATCGGATCTAGTCCAAATAGCTGCCCAGCATTATGTGTGAAAGCTCCCGAATCCCGGAAGTGTGTTTCTAAACATAGCATTTTTAGCAAATCATATTAGTAGACATCATTCTGACTCAGCCTCGTTATTCTCATTGAAGCAGGCTGACACAATCGTTTCCCCGAGACCCCCTCCCTTGTCTGTTCAAGTTTCGTTTCACGGGAAAGGAACATTTAGTGCGTCAGGACTGCTAGTGTCCATGACTAGTTGAGAGCTGAATTTTACCTTACTGTATCTTCTGTGAGACACGTCCTGAGAGACCAAATGCTTCTCTCCTGTTGGGATCTGGTCTTGTAACACATTTAGCCAAGCACACACAGTACTTTCAGCAAGAGTTGCATAATATTAGCTTGATTTATAATTTGTTAAACACACACAGTAGGGGAAAAGGGCACATGGAGATATACGTTTTGTTACTTTAAGCATATAGGCTAGGCATACCTTTAGTCAGCACACAGCACACGAACATCCTTCCCACTTGGCTAAAAGTTGTCAAGTCTCAGGTCTTTTACCAAACGGCATCAGACCAAACGGCCTCAAGTCTTCTACCAAACGGCATCAGACCCAACGGCCTCAAGTCTTCTACCAAACGGCATCAGACCCAACGGCCTCAGGTCTTCTACCAAACGGCATCAGACCCAACGGCCTCAGGTCTTCTACCAAACGGCATCAGACCCAACGGCCTCAGGTCTTCTACCAAACGGCATCAGACCAAACGGCCTCAGGTCTTCTACCAAACGGCATCAGACCAAACGGCCTCAGGTCTTCTACCAAACGGCATCAGACCCAACGGCCTCAGGTCTTCTACCAAACGGCATCAGACCCAATGGCCTCAGGTCTTCTACCAAACGGCATCAGACCCAATGGCCTCAGGTCTTCTACCAAACGGCATCAGACCCAACGGCCTCATGTCTTCTACCAAACGGCATCAGACCATGAAACATTTCCTTTATGCTACATGTGCATTGTCAGAGTAGCGACAGCGTTATAAACACACAGTGCACAAAGTGCTACAATGCTAACATCGCTCCTCAGGGATTGAAGCTGTCATTTTTCTAATTTTGACAATCTAACCTGTGACAACACATTAGTAATGATTGTAAGGACTGGTAGTGGTAGTGGTTTTTGATTTTGTTTAAATTTGCCAAATTGTAATTTCATGGGGTTATTGTTGTTCAGACGATTAAGCTAAGCTAGCTAATATGTGCTAATGTCAGCACATATTAGCTAGCGTAGCTAACGTGACATTAGCACATATTAGCTAGCTTAACTAATGTGAAGCTAGTGCCAAAGTTCACGCCCAAACACCTAAAAAGCAACTACATCATAAGCCTGCTATTACTGTGATATGGTAGGAAAGCAGTCGTTGTTGCAGCTCTACTGCGCTGCAAACTAAAGAGGATGTCGTTATGAGAGTTTTGTGGGAAATGTGTTGTGTGTTTAGTTGGATAGTTCATCTTTACGCCTATAAATGTTATGTTCTGTTCTTCCCAATCAGAGATTTTTGGGCCTCTTCTTTTCATACATGGATTGTATCTCTGTAATTATGTTCCAGCCAGGCACAATTCAGCTCCAGTCAATAACCTGCTTGCAATGCAGCGACTTGTTTTGGCAATCTGTGCAAATCAAATGAGCACAATTTGCTCCGAGCTCTTGGCGAATGGGTATGAGGGTGGACATCTGCATGAACGTTCTGCGAATCAGATGACGAGCTATGAGAATCCATAATGTAACGGTTCCAACACCACAACAACAGAAGAGTGTGTTGTTGATGATCAGAAGCACTTGATCACCTTTTTGGTCTTTAATCTAGACTGGAACAGTACAAAGGAATGTGCGTGTCGATCCAAGACTACTCTTCTTTACATAGGGAGCCAAATCTGCGTAATGTGAGCTGGGGCCATTTATTGCTTTTAAAGGCAATCAATTGAATATTAAAATTGATTCTATATTCAGCTGCAAGCTTGTAAGGTGGCGTAGCACTACCTCTCAAGATCTCAAATAGTTGAGAGTAAAGCATCATTAAGTAATCTGTGACCTTTATTGACGTCGAGGAATGGCAACATCCATAGCACTTTCCACTCCCCACCCGTCTCATCCTCTTGAGCTACGGTGGCCTGTAATTGACGCACACAGTCAAATTTTCACAATAGAGATACGTAAGCTAGCTAATTAGCGCAAAGATCCAACAGTCTAGTGAAGAGGTAATGTGTCACCCTGCTGAATACTGGAGTAATAATGCAGCTTTGTCATTTGCTTGTCTTGGCTTGGAGATACCTGAAATGTGTTGAAACGTTGGTCACTTGCTGGTAGTGGCGTCCTCCAGTGCAGCTGGAAATGCCAGTAGGTGAGGGGGGTCTTTAGAAATCCAATGGGTTGGGGGTTTTCTCTTCCAAAACAGAGTACAGGCAAGAAAGTGAGTTTTAAAAGCCAGGAATGTAGGCACCTGGACAAGTAGTCATTGGTATTGATCCCTATCAAACTCCTACAAATATAGTATAGCGTACCTCATATGTCTCAGTGATACTTTTAATGGTAGCATTAAATTTGCATCACTTTCAGAATTTTCTTCAAATTTATTGGAATTTTAATCTTTTTTAAACTACTTTCTCTTATATTATAGCCAGTAATGGGGTATAAGCCTGTAACTGTTCAGAATGGAAGAGTCCAAACTCTCAAGTCAACTTCACCAGACTCCAGCTCAAACGCCATCTCACCCCACTTGCCACCTTGAACTTGTTCTGAATGACCTGCTCTTGTGTTGCTCTGTTTTCTCCCTCTGCTTTGCGCTCATGTTTTTTGCTTTGTTGAAGCTGCTTATTGATTGTAAATGCATGATTGTGCCAAAATGTGTTTCCTTCCCCCTGCTCTTGTTTGTAGGCCGCACCCGATTTTCAGGAGACAAGGCCCCGAAATTATGTTCTTTCTGCCAGTGCATCAGCGGTAAGAGTCCGATGACGAGTAAGAGAAACAGCACCTATAGAGGGCACACACATTGCTGGACAGTACGCAGGCTAGCATGCTAATAGGCATAAGTACACTCACACAAACACATAGAGTACTGGGTTTTTTCTGCCCTCCATCATTGATAGCACAGAGACCAACATGGATGGAGCTAAGAAACCAACATATCTGACACTTCTTCACTTTCCTCAGTGATGTGGAAGTCAGTCCTACAGACATTTTGGAGATACCTTTCAGAGAATACTGACATGGAGGTCTATTGTGTTACCTGTCACATCACTGACGTCTTGTGTCACAGGACACAAAAAGTGCTCCCACTTAAACCATGGAAAATAAAACGAGAAACCAGGATGCACATCCGAAATAGAGTGGAAGGGTGAATGTGACGCAGTAACAGCTGGTTCATTTTACTGTACCATTATTGCATTTTAAGAAATCAACCCTTTTTTCCAGGCAGTTTCTGACCAATTCCAGTAAATGCATCACAGCTGGACTGATTGGCTCTTCTCACTAATAAATTCCTGAAATCTGTCTAATAATCTGTCCAGTTTGCAGCATTTGAACTGGACAGCCGTTGTCTGCCAATCAGGGTCCAGTAGACTGTTCTGCCTGTGACGTTAAAGACTAATTCAATTCAACTTTTAACTAAACTTATTTAAATTTAAACTAGATTTATTTCCAAAACATTATCACGATATATCGGTATTGTCTGATAATTACTTAAAAATGCATTATCGTTATCAGACAGATATCAAAATTATTCCTGATATGTCGCGCCAATATGATGCACATTAATTATGTGCCAACCAGGTTGATGCGTTGGTGTAACAACAGCTCTTGTTAACCTACACAGGAGAAAATGTCTGTGGTGTGGAGAGAAATCAGGTCATAACAAAGCAGCGTCTGCATCTGCACCCAGTATCACAGTTACTGCAAGGTGGAAGGTATCAGTATCGGTATTGGTCGATATGAACATGGAAATAATCGGATATTGGCCAAAATTCCAGCATCGTGCATCCCTAATTATCAAGAACATTATTCTTATCCTGAAGTATATTTGAAAACAAAATCATGAAAATAAATTGTATGGGAACTGTTTTTAAGGTTGTGTAAACAACATTACTGGGAGCATGTGATAAACCTTGTGATTTTTTTTAAAGTAACCGTAGATGTGAAGGTATTGCATTTTTGACAGCTGGACAAGTTGCACAGTTCAGGCTGGGAGAGTAGCTTTGAACTGTGCACCATGAATGTGCTATTTATGTTGAGCACGTTTTGAGCACATGTTTTGTATCTCAGTTACTTTTAGTGTGAAGGAAATCTGATTTTAATGACGGCACAACAGAACACCGTACCGGTAAAGAGTGATGACTGTCTCCAAAATGTGTGCAGGACTTTGTGTTGCATGTATAACCCCACCAATATGTAGCAATGGAAACAAATGATCTGCTTATTATTATGAGATGACCCAAAAGAAATCACCCGAACCCTTCAGATGAATACCCAGAATATGTCTAGAGTTGTGGAATAGCCAACATACTTCTAACTGAACAGTCAATCACCTGTAACTACACTGACTCTACTGTCCAGTCACCCCATTAACATTTAGTAAAAAGACGACTTGCAGGTTTGCTTGCAAGCTGTTTCAAATAGTTTGAGGTTATTGGGATTTTAGCCTGTGAATGTACAAAGCAATCAAATTTTAGTCTCGAGAAAATTTAGATTTGAAAACATCAATATAACAGTTTCTGGTTCTTCATCTGAAGGCTTCAACTATTCAAGAATGTCAGCATGAAGTGTCCAGACATTGATTCATAGAGCTGTGTAGGTCATAGGGTGCTGTCTAGAGCTGCACTAGTCACCAAGTGACCGACAGACATGAGTATTATGTATGAAGTGGACATGGAAATACAATAGTCCCTGAATCACAATGATCCATATATCTTATCAGGCCATGCCACGGGGAATGAGGGTAGGGAAGAAGAAAAGAAAAAATCAATCCAATTAGTCCAAGGAGCATTTTATATTACTTCTCCTGCATCTTGACCCTCATGTAAACTATGATTAATGAGACTATTGAAATGTCGAGCAACCGATGACTTATCACAATTACGAATGGTATAATTTATTTTTTTATTCTCATATATTTAGATTTATGTTCACCTCAATCTCAGAACCCAGAGTCACAGCCACTATGTCTGGGTTATCTGGTCTAGCCACTGGTTCCGAAGAATGGCTTCCTCTTCCCGGCGCCGGTCATTTAGTTTTTACAGTCATTTTTTATATCAAACTTTTGCCATACCCTGTCGGCAAGCTAACACATCGCGGTTGTCAAGCAAATACCTTAAACAAAGCAATTGGACTGTAAAACGACCAGCGGATGACCGGCGGACAGAAGAGGAAGTCGTTATCCGCTTTGTTTAAGGTATTTGCTTGACAAACGCAATGTTTTACAGTAGCTTGTTTGCCGAGATGGTATGGCAAAAGTTTTATTTAAAAAATGGCCATAAAAACAAAATGACCGATGCCCGGAAGAGGAAGTCGTTATCTGGATAACCTGCTGGCTAGACCGGATAACCCAAAACTAGAGGAAGTTGCACCGAGAGGGCTCAGGCGGTCGTCAGACTGGTTGAGCCTCTGGCTTCCGAGATTGTGTTCAGAGTCTTTAACTCACATTTTGTTTTCCCCAACATAATACTAAATGCTTTAACAGTCAAGTTGAAGCAAACATCATACTTAAAATCATACTTAAAATAAAGTCAATTCTCAACAAATAAGTAAATAAAATAAACAAACAAAAAGGCAGCACAAGATTTAAAAAACAAAAACAATAGTAATACTAACAGGTTGAAGTGGTTTAAAAGAGGAGAGTCATTCTGCTAGTCTGAGCTCCTCGGAGTATTCATTCAGGGTGTTGTAGGTGTTGTGGGTGTTGTTTGTTTTGTCCTGGTATGAGTCATACCAGTGCTTCATAGAGTTGTATAGGTCACAGCTTATTGACCTCTATCATTTCAGTTTTTTCTTCTTTGTTTTGGGCCCGTAACATTTGAAGCAGCTAAACAGCAGCGGGGAGAGTTGGGACGTTGCGCCGGATCCCAGCGCGTCAGAACAGTGGAAGGTTGTGAACCACGGTACAACGTGTCATCAGTAAAATAGCACTAGTTCCCCGTAACGTTGTTCTCTGTGACGTGTGCCGTGGTAGCAAAGCGTAGCAGGTGTTGCATCTGAATTAGTCCCAGTCTTATGTTTTCCCCTCTCCCCCCCCACCCCTTAACGTCCCATCTGAGAATGTCTCAGTCACTTCTCCTTGGATGATTAAAGACGGACACAATCAGAAAGCGCTTACAGGACGGTTGTGACAGTAAATTCTTGTCTCTGTCATTCTTCCTGCAAGTTTAAATTAATTTGTCATTTGCAAGTATTAAAATGCATGCACTGTTATTTTTGTGCACCTAGTTTATACAGTGGGAAGCAATAATCAACACAAGGGGGCGCCGTACGATAACATAACTAGATTAAATGCAAGAACATTCAAGTTCAATTCACTGAAATCGGGTTAATGAATAACAGTCGCAGCCGTCAGTAACTTAATGTATATAGTAATTAATTACAAAATCTATTTGTGCCATTGAATTTAAATAAATGGACCTGAAGAAATCCACGTGTTTAGTCAGCTTGTTAGGCGCCTTGGAGCATAAAGACGGCTGCTTCTCTATACTGAGTCATGTTGGATATAATCATGTTTCAGTTAATTTGAGCATCGACTCTGTGGATAAGTCAGTCTCTGCCATCATAACGTGACACAGTAGCTTCTAGTCGTGCTTGAAATGTGGACATTATTGGATGTTGTTAGTCTGGAGAATGGCTCTTGACTGCTTTTTCTGTTCCCATGCTGCTTCTCTCAGCTGTTGAGCGAGGAAGTGGACAAAGTAAGTATCTCTAGGCTACGGGGACGTGTGTGTGTGTGTGTGTGTGTGTGTGTGTGTGTGTGTGTGCAGCAGGGTTTTCGAAAACCCTGCTGCACACACACACACACACACACACACACTTTACAGTTTACATTTTAAGCATTTAGCTGATGCCCTGATCCAGACTGGCTTACAATTAGTGACTCTCTCTTTCTTTCACATACACGCGCACGCACACACACTCTGATT
>CABFOS010040804.1:0-10112 GCA_900660315.1 Diretmoides pauciradiatus
CACCAGCTAGATCAGCTGCGGTCCCCAGGGGACACCGGCTTATCAAGCTAGGGACACCAGCTGGATAAGCTGCGGTCCCCAGTTTATCGAGATCTAGCTAGGGACACCGGCTTCTCTAGCTGGTGTCCCCAGTTTATCGAGCCGTGTCCCCAGCTTATCTAGGTGGGGACACCGGCTTGTCTAGCTGCGGTCCCCAGCTTAACTAGCTGGGGACACCGGCTTATCTAGCTGGTGTCTCCAGCTTCAAGACCTTTCAAAGGCCGTGTGACTTTTTCAGGACCCGCAGGCACCCTGGATTTGGGTCAGAATCATAGACGGTCTATGGTCAGAATTGGACATCAGAGCGATCATGTTCTCGAAAAATCATTCTCTTTAAACTACCAATTGAAATATCCATCAGTTTTCCTCAGGATGTGTTGTTGATCCCAGGATGTAACGGTCCAGAGAGCTGAGGAGTATTGATCACTTTGGGTGCTATACTTAAAGTTTAACGGATTTCCAAGGTCTGTGTATTACCTTCAGATCCCAGCGTGACTCAAAATAGACTCACCTATGGTTATCGAGTAATTTGCTGCTTCAACATACGTTAAAACCTCATGTGTAGCGGTCACAGACTGAAGATGCTGTCACAAGTGGGAGGTTACAGTCTGTCAAATGGCACAATAAATAAATACAATCAGAAACTGGTTCAAGATGTTCTTTATTTAACTCAGGGAGTAACAATACTGCCAAGTACACTACGCTCGGTTCCCACAACCAAATCTGGAAGACTACCATTTCCCATCAGATGTATTTATTCTTTTTTTCCCCCTTCTCCTCCAAAGAATTTATTTTCAGAGAAAATGAACAGTGTGCAAGACAGGTTTCCTTCCCTTTGCTAGACCAGGAACAATTGACAGGTCTTTGCCTTCTTAAGACTTAAGGAGGTGGGTTAAAGTATGCAAGACCGTTGATAAAATATCCTTTCTGCTATATGTAACAAAAGACATAATCCACACCAAATGCACAGAGACAAAAGACGAGTGAAACGAAAACACAGAACGTACACAACGGGGTTGTAGCGCCTCTCCGAGCGACCGGCAGCTGCTTACGTCAAGGACAACTAACCCTTCCCATCGTAAAATATATAAGACAGACACTTCCCTAGAATTGAACAAGCACTAGGATAGAAGAAGAGAACTCTCCAGTGTAGAAGAATAGTTAAAACAGGACAAGTTGGCCCACCACTAAATGCTGCGATCAAGGAGTGATAACCGGTGCTACGCAGCAGCACCATCTGGTGGTGCAATGACTCAACTGCATGTTTACGGTGTTGAGTGCAAGTTAGGCCTTTCAGACTGACATGGTTCTGGTTCTGGCTCTGGTTCCGTTCTGGAGTCTCAGAACCTTGGTGCTTTCTGGCGAACCGGCCCAACCTTCTCCATTTTGTTTGTTGTGTCACTTCCTCCTTTCTGCTCGTCGCCACAGCCTAGAATCAGACACGCCCACTGACGACGTCACGGTTCGCAAGAAAAACCTATTTTTCGGTTCCGAACCGAACCAACTTTTCAGGTTCCGAACCAATTATTTTTTCAGTCTGAACGCGCGCCACGGTTCAAATTTGGGTTCGGGAACCAGAACCGGCACGGAACCATGTCAGTCTGAAAGGCCTTGATGTGTTTGAGGTTGATCTAGTTTCCTAGTGTCCCCCCCCCCTTTATCTGCACCGGGAAAACAAAGAATATAAATTAAAGCATTTTGCAAGATTGTAGTGGAATGAAAAGAAGTAAGACCAACACGGTTGAACTCAAGGCTACGTTTCCTTCGTAAGCTCCACATTTTCAAATCTTTGCTTAACTTGGGTTTGTAGTTTTGTTCTTAACTGGGCCCTGCATTATTTTAAATTATATGTTCCCTTTAAAGTGGTCCTTTAAAAGTGGCAACTGAACGATTTGACCTTTGTTATGCTGCCTCGCTCCAACTGTAGCACATGTAAGGGAAACGGGGTTGTGAGGGCTAGCTATTCGATAAAGGATCTGGAGGTTCTTTTGGTGAGGGTGGGAGATGTGTGTGTGTGTGTGTTGGGGGGGGTTCGCCTCAGCTTCCTATGCCTGGAACTCGAGGCCGAGACCGAGCTTGTGGCCACCGGCGTTGATGTTCTTCCCATCCAGGAGAGCAGAGAGTGTTAGCTTGATGCCTGTATGGGCAGACACATCAAGACGAGGCGTGAGTAGATGAACAGTTTGAAAAAGTGACACCTATATTGAACATTGTAACACATAATGTAATAACACCACATTATGTAATAACACCGCATTATGTAATAACTCGACAAAATGTAATAATTTTCACTTCATTATGTAATAACACCGCATTTTGTAATAATATTTTTTGAATAAACGCCAAGTAGTTTTGGCCAATGAAAGATGCTACTAATCTACTGGACTAATTGCATATTATAAAATTAATTTTGAGTCAGTATGATTCATGCTAGAAGGCATAAAAATAACAATTTTCATGAATGAAGATATCCATTTTGGTTGGTTATTACATAATGCACCTTATTATTACATTTTTATCATAAAAGAAGTGCAACTCCCGCAGTTTGTAATAACCACAACAGTAATAATTTATTACAAAATGCAGGGAAATTTATTACATAATGCGGCATTATTAGATAATGTGTTGTTACAAACGTGAAAGTAAAACACTAGCTTTAAAGGATTTCTGTTCATAAATATCTAAAAGTAAGTTATTACCCTTTTAAATCAAACCCTTAAAGCTGCAATAGGAAAGATTTTAAAGGAAAAATACACCTATGAAGTAAACTGCAAGGGAAAGAGCACCGCCGGCGCCGCAAACATTATTAGATTTACAAGGTTGTCTGTGGTTACTCCAGTGAGCTCCCATCCCTGTATCCTGTCTAACATGAAATAACCACAATAACTCCAAAGGCCACCGTGTAACGCAACGCTCCTTCCCTTCTGATTTTGAGATTCGTCTTTGTCCTAGGAATCAGTCCGGTGAAAACATACTAATATCCTTGTCATGTCTCACTGAACACAGTCGAGTAGGATCTTCACAGCTCAGTTACACAAACCAGACCGCACTCACCTGGCTTCAGAGTCTGAGTGTAGCCCAGGCCCACGAGGCTGGAGTTGTTCACCTTGGCCTGTGTAGCAAACAAAGCAGAAATGAACAGAGGGAACACATAGTTCATTAAAATATCAAGTTGCTTCAGGGACAAAAGACAATGCAACTAGTCATTCATCCCTGAAGCAGCTTCATATTTTTAGGATTAAAATGTCAAGAATGTATGATCAAAAACTGTAATGAATTTGGAAACTGACATTATGATTCAAAAGTTAATCGCCACGCTGCAGCAGATTCACTCTAGAATTGCATGTTCATATTATCACTTAATTAAAATTACACACACACGATATAGAGGACTAGATTAGCCTGGCATCCTTCCCATTTTCAAATGGCAGTAAAGCTGAAGCTCGCTTTACATGGGGCACGCTGGGTGTAGGAGAGATGGAAGTGAGGGTAGGACATGAAACTAAGGGTTGTGCTGCAACATCACGAGTGAGTGAAATGCATCTCAGTCTGCAGAGACACTCAGAATGCCCCATGTAAAGAGAGCTTGAGCTTCAGAAAGCCAGGAGAGACCCAGCATCCACCCAAAACTCCTACTACCTCCAGGTTCCCACTGGAATCAATAGAAAGGCTTCATACACATTTTGACCAATGGATTTCCATGACTTTTCAATGACTTTAAACCAAATTTCCATGACCAAACATTTTGTGAAGTCTCGTGTTCCAATTCCAATGCATACACTTTAAATGGCACAAATTAATTATATTTTGAACGTTACGTAATTTCTTTTAAAAGCATATTAATTATTTTAAACTGTAAATGAACGACATGAACATATTTCCATTACTTTTCCAAAACATTTAGGATTTTATTTTTTTCAAGCACTTTCCCAGGCCTGGAAATGACAATTATCAAATTCCATAACTTTTCCAGGTTTTTCATGACCGTACGAACCCTGAATAAAGCATCACGTTATCATTTCATGTACAGATGAGGTTAAGCGCCACTCACAGAGAAGGCTGCGTCGGCATCGATCTGGTACTTGGCAGCGATGCCGAAGCGGGTGTTGCTGTTTCCGGCGGTCCAGGCCAGGTTGACGGCCGTCTCCAGCTGGTCATTCACCTTCTGGTAGATGGAGCCGCCGAACTCAGTGCCATCATTTCTGAAAAAGAATCCAGAGAAGCACATTTTCAATGCAAATACTTTTTCTGCCTACAAGTAGGATACCTTACTTGGTATCTTGTGTATCATTTACTGTACGTTGTGCTGACCTTGCCAGAGGCTTGGCTGGGAACAAGGTCACATTACACCTGACCTCACATAACCACATCAGTTGTAGACTGAAAGCGACTGGTTTAGCCAGCAGCACAGCAGGAGGCACCATTAACGCTGTCCCTGCCTCTGTCTGTCACTACCTCCGCCTTCCTCCTCCTCGCCACACCATTTTCAGGGCATCTGACAGTCTCCCCGCCTCGCACAAATACCGTCGTGCCCCAATCACAAGCGCACCCTAATACAATGTAAACTGACTCTTAACTTAACATCAAACTTTAATCATTCATAAAATAAAAGGTTTAAAGTTTATCAATGCTGAAAACACATAGCCTATATCTGAGTGAAATTATCTGCAAGTCAAAGTTTGAATGAAGCGCAGGATGAATTATGAATGAATGATACGGTTCAGACGGTGGAAGAACATTTCAACGCAGACACTTTGGAAAAAGGCCGATCGAGATCCTAGTTGGCGAATGCTCGAGATTGACAGGCTCAACAACTAATCACGCTTTCATATGGCACTTATTTTAAAGAAAAGAACCGAAAACTTTCTTTAATCGTTCCACTTTGCCCTTCGCCAGTGGATGGGAAAATCATGCAGCGTCTCACATTGGCTGTCTGCACTGGAATGTACCTGTGGTCAGTAGTTTTGCAGTAGTTTTAACATGGAGTAGGCGGGGCTTTTTCCTGTGAGCTGCGAGGAGTCCGCTTCCGAGAATAGAAAGCATTTTTTTTCTTCAGATCTACACAGTTCACGTGAACGACCTATTTTGAAGTGAAAATGGCGAATTTTTGCCAAAAGGTGACAAGTTTGCACCCCTGCATCTTTATGCCTGCCAGCAACATTCTTGGTCTCACTTACATTACATTAAATCCATCACCTAGGTGTAAAAATACCTGCCAGGCTGTCACTCATCCCCAGGTAGGCAGGAGGACAGCCAGTCAACAAGCTAGCCAGTCAGACAAGGACAAGGGCATAGATGGAGCTTGAAGGCTTCTGTCTAGTCAGAGTTGTTTTTACCGTAGCTTGTACTTATGGTCTACAATTTGAGTTTGAGTCCCACAGGACAATCTGTAATACTGACGACACACAAACCCCTTGCCTTCCATCTGAATGGGCAGACATTGCTTTATGCAGTTAAATCAGGTCGAAATAGAAAAGATTGATTCATGAGTTGTTGTTTTTTCAACATGGACACCTACCTTATGTACAATTTTTTTCCTACTCCATCTTGCCTTTTGTATCATGCATTTGGGAAATATTTAGAACATGCAAACACAAACTCCTTTGTATATAAAGTTTTCCAATAGGTGCCCAATGGTTTTATAGAGGCCTTGGACATGCTTCCCCCATCAAATCCATGATCAGCAATCCACTGACCATAACCTAGGTCTAGAAACTTTACATTTCAGGAAAAAATGTTGTAGTAGTAGTAGTGTAGGAAAAGTATAGTATTCTCTATAAATGTATGTATACATTTCAACGTTTCTGGCTTCCCTGAGAGCCACTAACTGAAAAAGCCCATTGAACATGATCACTTTACCACCTCTACATGCATCCGTCTGGGGTTTCCTGCGGCCTTACACATTCGTATGGAGCTGGAACTCGTCGGTCTTGAATCCCACAGCGAAGTTGCTCTGGGTGATCCTGTTCCTGCCGGCCTCGAAGGTCATCTGGTAGCCAGCCAGCCAGCCCTCGTAGCCCACCACCCCCGCGCCATGGATGGCCGTGCCATTGATGTCGTAGTCCACGTCACAGCCGATGTTGATGTGGTCGCGCTTGTAGCCCGTCTTGATCTTGCCGCTCTTCTTTCTGACGGAGGAAGAGGACGTTTGAGAGGAAGATGAGTTTTGGGAGCGGGGAAACTTGCTGTGAGTTGTTACACGATGTGGTGATTTGGTTTTAACTGCATTTATTATTTGTTTTAGTTTTCAGTTTTAGTTGCACACACACAACCTAGAAAATTCCCCAAATGAGTCCAAGGTCAGGAGAGTACAGAGTGATATAACTAGAGTTTTCTCTCTATCTAAGTAGAATTTAATGGAAAATGAGAAAATGTATAGCTCAATAGCTACACTGTGGCACTAATGCGTCATTTGCAGTACCGTGCCCTGGCGTGTACGTAATCACACCAGTCATTTTGTACCCCATGATACGATAAGAAAGGTTTCCAGCAAATTGCATATGAAATCATGAAAATTGGATTATCATTCTTCATGCGCCTAATCACTTGATTTCATACTGAAATGTCCTCTAGTTCCCAACAATAATGTCCAGTGCTGAAGCATCGTCCTCACCCAGTGTTTGGCGAGAAGGAGGAATCAAACGTCAGCTTCAGGCCCTTAGCCATCTGGGGAGAAAGGACGAAGGAAGTTGAAATGAGTGTGGTGTAAATGAGAAATAGGGGATAAAAACAAAAAAGTAAGTAAGAAGTCTGATCTATCTAAATTGATCAACTGAGGGATCACTTGTTCAGAGGAAGATGGTATGGACCAATTTAAGACAGGGCACTTTGTAAATGGCCTTATAATCACTGGTTGAATGGTGGGCTGATGAAAAATTCCATGACTTTCCATAACTAAGTCGGAGCTGACCTAAAAACGTTCTTCCTTCCTGGTTTGTAAATGTTTTTCGGCTCAGAAAAGTTCAAAAGAGTGAACAGTCTGGGGGGGGGAAAACAGCTGAACTCACCAGCTAAAAACCCATTCCCAATATTATTTACCAAATTCCCTGACTTTCAACTTAAGACCATTATACACCTCTCAAAATCCCATAACATTCCCGGAATTCCATGACCAGTGGGAACTCTGGCTATGCAAAAACTCACAAAAAGATCCACCCACATCTTTTGTGTTTTCAAGTGGATTTAAACCATATTTTAAAATGTTTTCATTGTTTTCTACACGTTAGACAACATGGTTTCATTCACCCACCTGGTCCTCCAGGGTGATCTCGGTTCCCAGGGTGTTGTCAGTGTTCCACTTCTCTGTGAAGGTCAGGCCATGCTCCGCCCACTTGTACTTGGTCTCCAGGGACCCAGCAACCTTGCTGGTCTCGGTGTTGGCAGAGCCTGTGCTGGTGAACTCCTACAGACGAGAGGGTCAGTGAGAGGGTCGTATAGATATATAGGTTAAAGAGGCTAGAGAGTGAATGATCACGTTAAATAATCTTACACCAACATATACTGGCAGTACGTAGCTAAACAGGTGTTTGAAAGGGAAGCAGTCCTGAAAACTTTCCAGCAAAACTGTATCTGAATTACACCTTTGTGCTGTCAAACTTCAAACTGCATATTTTCTCCTCCCACAACTCTCTTTGTGTATTGAGAAAGAACGTATACACCATTGCCACAAACAGTAGTAACTGAGTTACAGTTTCAGTACAAGGAGACAGAAAACGTGAATCTATGTGCCATGGGATGAAAGATACTTCTAGGTTCATTCTGTTAATGGTCTATTCATGTTAGAGTAGCTGTCTATTCTATTATGCATATTGTCATCGGACTCATCATTTCCTTTATCTATTATAATAAATAAATTGTTATAAAATTAACTTAAGAGGCATACATGAGTGACATGTTTTAATACGCTCTTTGAATGCATGCCAGCCAGGTAGCGGAGACCAGGATCTCCTGGCAGTGTTTAGGAGATCAGATAACCAGACACTTCATTATCAGTCAAACGACACTCTGCAGACAAGAGCCTCTTAGGCTGAGAGAGGACGGCTGGAGTCTGGAGTGGCAGCTCTGATAATCTGATAATGACGGCGGCGACTTACCAGTCCATTCTCAGACTTTGTTTTCAAGTCCAGCTTGATGACACCAAAGCCTGAAAGAGACAATGTTTGAAAAAGATCAAAGAGATATATTATACATATGCACAGATATGATATGAATTAGACATCATTAGGCCTAATCACTCACAATGTTCAACAAATGCACGTTGGAAGCCCATTTAAAGATTTCCCTTGTCCACTTCATAAGCACATTAAATCAAGCTATTGATTAGCGTCTGTGAAACACCCATTCATCATTCTCCTATGCCCATTCTAAATTATTTATATGCCACCGACTCGATGTGTGTATTGATTTGACGTAGATTCTGAGAGAGCAATAGCACTGTCAGTTATGACCAACAGCTAGATGGTTGATTAAACAGATCCTAGCTCAAGTTTACAGCATCATTCCTGGCTCCTCCCTGCATTTTATCCATCCACTGAATCATCCACACTTATGATCTAGGGCAGGGGTTTTCAAAGTCTAAGACTGTGGGCCTCCCCTCAGACAAAGCTTGGAAAAAGGCGCCTCCCTCACAATTAAGTTTACGTGCTTAGTTTCGCTCAATTCCTGGATGCCTATGGGATCATGATTATGTTTAGTTTAGTTTATTAGGATCCCCATTAGCCATTACACACGGCAACAGCTGCTCTTCCTGGGGTCCAGACATATGACAAAACATGTACAAAATACATACAACAAAAATCAAAGTAAAAGACTATACAAAAAACATACAAAATACATACAACAATGTTAACAATGTTATTTAATCCCATAGACACTCAACAATAGATCCAAGATAGCTTCATATTGCTGTTTGACATAACGCCTTTGACATTAAAAAAAAGGTCTGGCCTAATTTATTGATATTTATTGTTTTCTGACTCTGGGAAAGTGGGAAAAACTGTCTATTCTGTGTGATCTCCTTCTGATAACTAATGTAATAAACTAATATAATATTTTAAAGCCTCCCCTGAAACTGTTTGGAGCCGCCCTGCGGAGACCCACCTCACACTTTGAAAACCTCTGCTCTAGAAGAAGTGGGTTTCTCTGGAAGGGAGATAGTCCTGATAACTCTGACTAGTGGCTCAGGCATTTTTCGTCATCCCCCACTCTCTTTCCCAATCTTTCTTGTGTCTCTCTCTTGTCAACAGTAAAACAAGTGCAAATTCGCAATAGCTGCAACGAGCAGCTAAAGATGTTACAGTCCTCTTAAGCCTATAGTTTATACTTGACGCAGTCGCGAGGTGCGCGCGCCACAAACTACGTCATTGCGAACCCATCGCGAAGCCGCGTACTGGCGCTTCGCTTGGTCGTGCACCTTTTAAAAACTACTCTCTGCTGGACGCAACGATGCCTCTCACAAGAGTCTACGACAAGCGGTTCTCTACAAAGTTTGGCCATGTTACGTGAACCCGTTTAGAATTAAATTCAATTCAATTTTGTTTATTTGGAAGGGACAACGTGCGATAAAAACATAAATGTAAAACATTTGATGCATCACACCAGAGTTAGCCTTTGGCTAATTTGCATCTGCAGTCCCACAGGTAACAGATAAAAACAGCAGACATAATAAGTAAAACAGATAATACAATAAAGCAATAAAGCACAGATAATACAATACAATACAGTTAACAATACACTTTCACATTCATAGCAGCATTTCCAGCACACAAACACCGTCATCCGCACTCACACCTACTGGTTAGTGATTGCACTGTTGAATAGATAAACCAGTCTGTATCTATACGTGTGAACACTGTTGTTTCGATTTTAACCAGACTTTAAGCCCTTTGTTGAAAATGAAACAACAGTGTTCACACGTATAGATACAGACTGGTTTCCATAGGTTTGCCCCTTTTACTGAAAAGGCAGACTGTCCAAATGAGTTCCTGCACATAGGAACAGTACAGTCTCCATTATTGGAGGCTCGTGTGTTTGCTCTACTAGAGCTCCAACGTCTGACCACCAGCCCAGAAAAC
>CABFOS010040806.1:6533-16782 GCA_900660315.1 Diretmoides pauciradiatus
TGTCCCGCGCTCCCCCCCCCCCCCCCCCCCTCTCTCTCTCTCTCTCTCTCTCTCTCTCTCTCTCTCTCTCTCTCTCTCACACCTTCAGGACAGGAGGGGGGCCAGAGAGGACAAGTGTCTTTTTGTCAAAGAATTTCCACAGGAGTGGAAAGGGGGCACTCCATTTTCAACAACTGTATAACTCTGCCTTGAATTCCATCATTTACTCACTTCTAGCGCTCGGTACAGGTGTTGGGAATGAATAGGTTCAGGCTTAGTTTTGGACAGTCTCTCCCCTCAGCGCAGTTCATTGATATTCAGACAGTCTATTTCCAGCCGTGTTGAGGCGAAAGAGAGACAAAATGAGGATTAGTCTTTCTCTCTCTCTCTTAGTGCGTCTGTGCGGTTTCAGAAGAGACAGAGAAATTTTGTGTGTATATTAGAAAGAGTTTGTGTGAGTGTGTGAATGTGTGTGTGTCTGTGTTATATCTCTTTTATGCTGGGGCACAATAGGGAACGGAAGGGCCCAGGAGCCAGTGAATTAGCCCAAATTACAGCTAACAGTTGCCTAGGTAACCGGATAGGAATGAGGGACCAATAGTGTGTAATTTCCTAATGAAGGGGGGGATTTCTTCTTTTTCACATTCAGGGACCTCCTTGGCCCGTTACCGTAACAACAGAAGAGCTGTGTACCCCCCCCTTTAATGGAGATGTTTGCTTGCTGAGTCACCTAAATGTGCCCCGTAGGCCTTAGATACAAACTATTTATCCCAAGCCCCCATAAACACCTATGATACCCACTTACATAATAAACTCAACCAGGTACTTAATGATAGCTACATTATCATTACTGATGTCCGAAGGGGAATTACGTACAGGGTCCTTGAGCCTTTATGGTTTATTCTCATATACATGCTAGTTTGCTTTTTTTCTTGTCAGCGACAGTTAGCAGATCCTCTCAACGCGCTGAATGTGCGGAAACCTGAGCCCAAGAGGGATGGAGGCCCATGCAGGCTGCAGGTCAGAAGAGGTCAGCAGTCATTCACAGCGTTTTACTAATCAAACCAAACCAGGTGTCACAGGCTGACTTCTGCAAATAAATCCCCGGCAAGGAGAGCCGGCAGGGCCAGGGCCGTCCCTCTGTTGGTCTGTCTGACAATCCAGATTTGTAACAGGCTCGCAGACACCCAGGTTACAGTGGCAGCAGATGTAAACAGACTTCTCACACCGCCCCTGACATAAAGAGATGAGACACTAATGGAAGAATTGGAAAAACAAGCTGTCTCTTCGGTGCTATTTCTCACAACCCTCACAGAGTGTGTGCATTCATTTGACTGAAATAGCAGGAAACTGCAAGCTGCTAGACCACACTGCATAAAATCAAATCCAATCCTCACATGGACAGAGTCAACATGCCAGTCACTCGTCACTCACTGTGGCTGCACTTCTCACTCCAGATCCTGGGTGGAATCCTGAGATGATGCTTTGTTTGCCACTGGGGCATAGCCGGTCTCTATTGGCCTCAAATCACTGTCAGTCAGTCGGTGAGCCTATCTATTGTGAGTAAATTGCTAAGCCTCTCCACTATCTCACTTAAACCAGACTATGACGACACAAAGACAGATAGGGATCTGCAAATCTCAGGCGCGGTTAAGACAGGAAGAGGGAGGCAGAGAAGGAAGGGGGAAGGAAAGAGGGAAAGACGAGAGAAAGGGCTTTTTATTCTCTTTCGTCTGTGATTTGAACAGGTGTGACAGATGTGAGGCCTGAGTGCAAGTGTATGTTTGAAGACACTGTTCTGTTCTACCTCCCAGAAGGACTACACACACGGTACGGCAAGGCCACATGTTCTGTTGAGGCACGTACTCCTTGTTTATTGATAGCTATCAGCACTTTCTCATTTCTGCTAAACAAAACACAACACTTACACAGAGCAGCTCTCTTTGGGGTTCTGCTTACCTCAGTGCAACAGCTGAAAGAGGTCAAACACAGCTGGGAGATTCAGCACGCACACAGCATTTGCACATTACAGCTAAGTTTTAATTAAATATCAATTTTAGCACCGTGACAGCACTTGGGATGTGCTTCAGTTGACCATCCATCTCTTAAGCGCATCCCAAGTGTCAGGGTGCTAAATTTGATAGATGGATGGATGGATAGATGGATGTGAATTCTACTCCCCTATATTTCTCCTCCCAAACCCACTAAGTCTTCAACTGCTTATTGTTATTTCACTAATGGTGCAGCAGCTTCCATTCAGAGGGCGTTTAAAGCATAACAGAGCCAAGCCACAGACTATCAGATTACTAAGCAGAGCACCATCTCCACACTATGGTTGAGGTCTAAGTGGGAGGTGGGTACTTTAAGTGATCTCTTTGTGGGGCCACCAACAGTCCTGGGGTGACGGTCATGGTGTCCAATGATGATAATGGCTAATGCAGACAGCAGGTTTGGTTTCCTCTGTCAAACTGCCCAATTAATATCACATTGCATTAATAGATTGAATTCGAACACAGACCTCCTATTGCGCATGTACCGCAACAGGCATAATCCAAATACATGTACACGCTTGAACAAAATCACCGCTCTGTGCACATATAACCCTGCAGCCAATGATATCGCCATATATAACAAGATGCTTGTTGGAGGCTGCAAAAATGTAATATGGCAGCTTCGGTTTTTGTGACTATGATTGGGCTGGAGTACAGTTCAAGTACAGACAACTTTTGCTAATGTCACTGTGCATTTCAAATGTGTAACCGATATAAAATCACACTCACATTTATTCATGTTTGGGTACATTTTCAATTCTCACTCCTGTGTGGTTTATCATACATTTACCAAAAAGAGCAATACGTGGCACAGTACAGTGTGACCAGGTCGAAAAACACAAGAAAAACAATAAGAAATCATGTTAATATAAACGGTACATAATACATTTTCAACTTGGCAGATTACCAATAGCAGTAACAGTGTAAAAAACAAAATCGATATATGTCTATTTGCACTCAGGTGAAAATGGACTATTCGGCTATTCACACCCACCCCCCACAATACGCATGCACAGGCTGCGAGATAGTATCCACCAAACGCAATTACTATTGACTTACGTTTAAGTTTAGGGGGTTGAAGGTAACACAATAACATCATGGCCCAGCGGTAGCATTGAGTGGCTTGAACCGCTGAGGTCATGAGTTTGAATCCAGTCTAGGTAGCTAATACATTTTTCTCTTTAAAACAAAAACAAATAAAAACAGCATTTGCCAGGCTCGAACCTCTACGTCATTCTGTTCAAAAGTTAACCCTGTTTCTATCTTTTTTTTGGGTGCAAATAGCATTGTTGACTACCTATAAAAAACACCCCGAATCTGTGTTGATGCAATTCAACGTGAAAAACCTGCTTCAAACATTCAGTTAAGTGTTTCAATGCTGTTTTAGTTTCAATTTCCATTTAGATTTTAGACTCCATTTAGTCTTTCTTCCATAGGAACTTTTCATTAGTCTTCCAGAGTCCAACAGTCTTTTTCTCTTCTTCTCTAGCTTTAGTCCTAGCTGTGAAGTTGGTATTCACGCACACCCTCTCCACCTCAGACAGGTCTGTCAACCTGTTGATACTCTCTTCATTCTCCTCATTTAGGATGTCCCAGAAGTCTTTGCTGCGGCCCTTTGACTTCTGAAAGGGTGGAGTGACCTGGTGTGTAGGTGATGTGTGTGAGTTTGGAGATGACAAGGACTGTGTTAGATCCGTGGTACCAGCATCAGTAGCAGGAGCAATTCTAGATGGAGAAGCTGTGGTAAGGCTTGAGCTCACTGTGGATGTAGGGGACATCTTTAGGGCCCCCCTCTGTTGTCCACCCCTGGGTTTAGGTCTAAACAAGTCATCCAGTATGGACGTGTCTCCTATCAGATCTGTGAAACGGGAACAATGATCGGGGATGGATGGTGTCTTTTCAGGAGCAGACGGCCGAGGGTTCTCTCTCTGTCCTTTAACAGTTGGACTAGTTCTAGAAGAGGATTTCAGCTCCCGCTCACTTCTCTGTGCTGTGGGTACTGATGGTGTGGTGGACCAGTCATGGCTGAGATCTGGAGAAGAAGGGGTATCTCTGTCTCTGTGGTCCAGGGAAGCAGCAGCCTCCGCAGGCCCCAGACCACTGCTGGTGGCCTGATCTGAGCCAAGACCACCACCAGCTCTGAAGGCTCCAGTACTGGAACCACTACTCCTCTTTGTCCTCTTGTGTCCTCTGGCATTGCAGACTGTCTGATCTTGCTCCTCTGACTCAGGGCTTAGAACGTCACTCAAGGGCTCTAGAATCTTCCTACGTGGGGTTCTAAGCTTCTTCTGCGGTTTTGGAACATTCTTTTGTGGGGTTCCAGCCTCCGAGTGAGATTCTGCAGCAGCTTTCTGAGGTCTTCTTTTGGCTAATGGGCAGTAGGATGGGGAGGTGGCAACTGGAGGGGCTGAATCAGGTTGTGGGAAGTTGTTTGTGACAGTGTTGGCCAGGTCAGGGTGGTTCAGTGAGGTGTAGTGCTGCCGTAGCCAGGCCAGTCTCTGGGCTGAGCTGCTTCTCAGAACCTCTTCTGCAAACTGACGGACTGAGGATAACTTGAACGTTGCCGCCATTTCCTCCAGCTGCTGCCTATGTACAAGCACACACAGGACACATCCAAGGACACACAAAGGAGAGCATGCACACACATACAGAAACAGGGACACAAACAAATGTCAGGTGTCATGCCAAATAGAAGAGAGACATTGAAGACATAATTTTTATAACCAAAATGACCTTTTAATGTCCCTTTAGTTTGAAGGAACTGTGAAACACAAATCATTCAAGGATGAAATTTGGCATATGTGCACAAGCTATTTAAAATGGCAGAAGAAAAAAGGCTGTCTTGAAGAAGCAACAATACAGCAGCAGACCTATACCATTAATCAGATATTCTGTGGTTCCATCAGACTTCGCCTCAGATGAATGGTTCTCCACATATTCAGGCTCATATCCAGACAGTCATACAGTATGAGGTCTCTTTCCCCAGCTCCCAGCCAGTCATTAAAACTTTAACCAGACTGTGGGACAGAAATACTTCAAAGCCACTGGTGGTACAGCAGCATTATAAGGTGTTGCTACCATTTGTGGCTTTCATTGGAAAAACAATAAATAAAAGCAACGGCAGTAAAAACCGCCATGCATGCGGATTTAAATCATTTAACAGCAACGTTAATTGAGGGGGGTATCAATATAACTAGTGTGTGTTTTCACTCCCTAGCGAGCCTCTGGGCAAAGACTGTCTTCCCCTGGGGAACGTGATTGGAGCCACAGAGGTGTGTGTGTGTGCCCGAATGTGTGTGTTTTGGGGGGGTGATGCAACGGGACAGAGGTGTGTATTTGAGAAATGTGTGTTTGCGTGTATGGGTGTTATGGCTGAGTGTGTATGCGTGTGTTAGGATGTGTATACATGTGTGTGTGTGTGGGTTTGGAAGTCCTCAGGCGATCATTTTTGGGTAGTCTGAGGAGGGCTGTGGTCGTGGAGGGGAAAACTCCTGCACTGTTGGGCCTGAATACAACTGGGTAATCTTTGGCATGACGCAGGGAAATAGGTGGGAGGGAAAGCTCAGAGGTGGTCTCGCTCTCTCTCCCCACACACACACACACACATACACATACTCACACACACTCCCTGAAGCCCAGGTGGGGGCGCTCAACACCATAACTGTGGTGAGTTTTGGCCTACTTCCCTACACTGCCAGGAATTCCTCTCCTCTTCCCTCCCTCCTCTCCACTCCACTCTTTTCCCTCCCTTGTCCTCCTTTATTCTTCCTGCACTTACTCTCAGCCAAACCTTTTCTTCCTTTCTACCCTTCTGTTCTATGCTCTTATCTGTAGGCTTCGTTCTCCCTATCTCCTCCCTTTCTCTACTCATCTTTTCTCTTCCATTTTACCCTACCGTTGCCCTCTCACTGGTTATCCATCACCTCCTCTCTCCCACCACTGCATTCTTTCTTCTCACTTCCTCTCCCCTTGTTTCCTTTGCCCTGTCTCCTCTCCTCTGTTCTCTTCTCCTCGCCTTGCCTCCTCTCCCCTTTTTCTCAGTACCTGCGAATGGCTTGGGGAGTCTCTCCAATGATGAAGGTCGTGCACTTGGTATGGTGAACAGTCTTGGTAGTGAAGGTGACTGGGTGGTCCACACTTGGCCTCTCCACCCTCACAGTAGCAGGGCGGGTCGGGGTGACTGGAGGGCTCTCAGACAAGCTCTGGTACAATCAATCAAACATTATCAGGTACATTGATTTCAATTCAAAATGCAAATTTAGAAACTGGATTGGCCAAGTCACATGCAAAGCTGTGACACATTTTTGAACACATAACAGTTCATTTAAGTACTAATGAGCAAACACTGTTCAAGAACTATAGTGCTTGACAGAACATTTAATTAGTAATTACCATCATCATCACCAATAACCCTGATTGGCTAAAATGAAAGATTCATTGAACACTTGCGTTCTTTTAATTACAATGCAATGGTATTATGGCCATTTTATAAAAGGTATAGCTCACTCATGTAATGTTAAGCAATTTCTGCTTCACACTGCTTCAACAACGCCTCTTACTGTAGTTGGCCTGTCCTGGCTTATTGCTGAAAAGGGATAGTTCAACATTTTGACGAATCCGCTCAGCGCAGTGATTCCAAGCTGAAACAGCATAAACCTGCCCGGGGACTTCGTAGCTTCAGCTCGGAATCACTGCGCTGTCAAGAAATAGATCCCACTATAACTGCTTCTAAAAAAAAGTATTTTTATTTCTACTCATGCTACATACGCTAGATACAACGTGTAAATGAGACAGCTTTGGAGTTGTTGGAACTTGGAAAGTGTATTTCTGCACTTTTGACGGAGCCAGGCTAGTGGAGGCAACTGTTTCCAGTCTTTGTGCTAAGCTAGGCTAGCACTCGGTTTTATTTCTCTAAAAACTAGACGCAGAGAAATGAAAATGATATTGATCATCTTGTCTGACTCGGGTTAAGACGGAAAATCTGTTTATTTCCCAAAATGTTGAACTATCCCTTTAAATAAACTAGTTCCATAGATATTGACAGCATTCATTCTTATTTCTCAGTATGTTAAATATGATGATTTCTCATGGCATGAATTTTTGGAATTTTGAAGAAAATAAACTTCCTGAATTCATTCATTGGAAGTGAATTGAACACATCCCTATTTTGTGTTGGACATTATTCAACACAAAATATTAAGCTTATCTAAGAACTTGAAAAAAGAAAAATATGAATGGGGTTATTGGCTACCAAGTTAGTGTTCAACTTTGTGATCAATACAGGGGTACAACAACCCTGGATTGGGGCTGATACAAGCCCAACCACACTACACATTTGAGATCTCAGTTTAGGAAACACTTTACTAGACCACCTGTAAGGGTGTATGTACCTCCTGGGTGCCTAGAAGATGATTGGCTGGGAGCTGAGAGTACATCTTGCGTTCAAACACGTCTCGAAGAGCAGCTCTGCTGATTCGCTCCTCTGCCTTGCTCCCACCCACCACGTGCTGGTTAGAGTGGGTATACGCTACCTCCTGTACACCACCTTTAAAAACACACATATACATCATAAATATTGAAATAAAGTTTGATAATGCTATAATAACAAAAGGAAATAGGCACAGCATTGTACCTAGCACGTTGTCAATGGTTCCATCCATCCCTTTGAATGTTGGGGATGTCTTAGCTTTCAGCTCTGTAAATGAAACTTGTCTCTCTGTGCTTGCTCTGCCTGTTGTTGCAGCTACTTTATGTCTGTCTGGCCATCCTCTTTCTCCGGCTCTCAGTCCGCCAACTCTTGATCTTTCTGTATGTTGAGTTGGGAAAGGCCGCCCCCTACACATCCCTCTCTTAACAAGAGTGTGTTCTTCGTCTGAAGAGGTGAATGTCTCTATGTCGTCAGTATATTTGGACCTGGCCTGGTCCCTTATACTAGTGATTTGCCTCTTTCTGTTGTTGCCAAGCCTCCCTCTCCCTCTGTCTCCTCTTCTCCCTCGTGAATTTAAAGCATCCATCCCGGGCCAACTCTTTGCCACTATGTCCAAGTCCTCAGATTCATCAGAGGAACCCTCAAAGCGGTGCGCTCTGGGAACTGTAGCTTTAGCCTTGTTATGTTTATCATTGTCTGACCGTGAGTTTTCATCACTTCCCGCATCCATGATCCTTTTCCTCTTCATCCACCCTTTCAGGACAGGTCTCTCTCCCCCAGTGTTGTCACTCTCTCTCAACCGAGAATCACCCCTCTGTCGTCCTCCTTCTCCATTCCCCCCATCTTCTCTCTCTGAACCGCTGGACGTGTCCCAGTTTTTTCCCTTCCTTGATTTAGGGACATCGACTGCCCCATTCCGTAGTGTGCTGGTGCTCTTGGAGACCACAGCGGAGGTGTCCTCCTCCTTCCCCGGATCCTCTCTGTTCTCGTCTGAGTTGCTTCCTTCCAAAGACTCCTCACTCTGCCTGTCCCCATCCCCTAACCCTGGCTTCACTCCAACTCTCTGGAGCAGCCTGGAAAAACCGTGCTGAAGGAGAGTCAGTTGGCCAGGACTGGTGGATGCATTCCCTCGCCCGGTCCCATCCACTGCACTGAGACCTGAGGCTTTCCTCCTAGCCCCATGGTCCTCATGATCATCTTCACTCCCACTGCTGAAGTCCAGCACCCCTCTGGGTATCTCTGATGCACCTCTGTTCTCCTTGGCCATTTCATCATTCAGTTCAGTGGCATTTGTAGGTGGAGTATCTCCAGATTCCTGCAATAAAAGTGAAGAAATCAAGAAATTGGCATAAAAGGTCATTATCTAAGCTAAGAATACTAAGATAAGTGATTGTGCCAAAAAGCTACAAATCTTGCAATCACTTTGTTCACATGCATTGACCAATCCATCTGACCATCCGTTGTATAATGCCAGCCAGATGCTTGTAACATCAACATGACACATGCCCTCCATCATGATGTAATATGAACAAAACAATACTGCACTGTAAGGGTCATAAGTAACATTCCTGGACTTATGTGAATGGGCCTTTATGGGAGCGACCACCAACAGTGATGATAATCTCATGAAATTTGCCAACCAGATGACTTTTCCCTAATTCTTTGTGTGTGTGTGTGTGTGTGTGTGTGTGTGCTTGCGCTTGCACGCTTGTGTGTCATCAAGTCTCTACATGCCTCTCTGTGTGTGTGTGTGTGTGTGTGTGTGTGTGTTACAGCACCCTAGTGTATACTGTATTTTGGTAAGGATCTGAATGGTCTCAGTGGTGAGGCAGGCCTGTAGAGCAGAGCCTTGGCTGGGAACTGTCACAGGATGATAAGGGGCATCACTGTGTAAATAAATAGGCAAGAAGCCGAGGACAGGCTTCAGTGTGGTCTGCTCCCTCCATTAGGACACTAGGTAATTATATCCAGCTGTTCAACACGGCATCAGAGAAAGACAAGACAAGGAGAGAGAGGACATGAAGGAAGGATATGAGGAAGGAGACGCCTATTCCAAAACACTACGTGTCTATTCTCAACATTCTCATTACCTGAAGCTCATCCTTCAATATCTCTCACATGTAGAGAATTCGGATCAAAAATAACATACTGTAGTTTAGTTTTTTAATTAGGAGCCACCTTTTTCCCAAAATGTTGAATCTCATTTTACAACAAATCTCTTCATATACAGGCAGAAAGAGAAAAGCGAGGGGGTAGGAAGAGTATACAAAGACAGCAGAAAGGTCGAAGCGATAGACAGAAAATGCAGAGATATGGCGGAAAAAAGTTAAATGAGGTTGCGTGACTTGTTTGACTGACAGACAGCAAAGGCGCCTGTGTGAGGTATCGCCTCTTTCACATGGGAATGGGGGTGTACGTGGGCCGCCTGGGAAAGGAGAGGGAGTGAGGGATGGGAAAGATGAGTGCCTTGTGTTCTGGGTCCCTGAGAAAAGTTACTCACGCTAACTCTCTTCTTCTCCTCCTCCTTCTCTTCGCCTGTGTGTGTGCTAGTTGTCATTACGCCAGACTCCACTCGCCCCTCTCGCTGTGAGGAAGAACCAGTTTGAGCCACACATTCACATTCAACACCTCCGAGTACAACATCCATCCAAACTTCATATTATCAACAACAGACTCGGTCTACTTTCCATTTTGGCAAGAGCTTTAATATAGATTTATGTTTTGGGCATGTATCTGATGCTCTTATCCAGAGTGAATTACAATGAGCACAATAGTTAGCTTCAATTCCTAT
>CABFOS010040812.1:2494-16806 GCA_900660315.1 Diretmoides pauciradiatus
CTGCGTGTTCGACCTCGCTTTCGTTTGACGGTAATACGCGTTGACCGAAAGCGAGGTCGAACACGCAGGAACGCATTAAGGGCATATGGACTCTCAAGTTCACCGGGTTGAGTCGTGATTCATAGCTGAGGGGAATTTAATTTCGCTGCAGTGGAGTCTCGTTAACGTCGAACTCCGTAGGAAAAACCAACATAAAAACGTGCTTATTGGTCGTAACACTCGATAAAAACACGTCTCGAAACCTGAAATTGACGGGGCCCTCTGGTCAATTCGGCATACATATAACCCACCAAAGATCACTTTGATTTCAATACTATTTCCATGTATTTAGAATGGTTTTGCACTGCTCCTGATAGCTTTGGTACAGGACCGATACACGCTCATGCGCAGTGACGTTTCTCCCGATCCCAGACCAGTTCACTACCAAGTGTCCAGGTCCAAGTCCAGCTCCCCTCGCAGCTGTGGAGAGCTCATCTGATGAGCAGGGAGGGTATGAATGAGATTGACATAAATGATGGGACGCCCTCGCCACGCTACCGGAACAAGGAAGCGGCGGTAACCATGGCAACGGATAGACGCCCTGCTTGCGCGAATTAACTTGTTCGTGGTTCACAAAGTGACAGATCAACTGCATTCATTAGGCTAGAGCAGTGGTTCTCAACCAGTGGTCCGGGGACCACCAGTGGTCCTTGAAGGGGTTCCAGCTAAATGATGGATAGTTGGGAACCAAATGGACCCTTATGTCTGTAATAATTTATCACTCAAAAGATTTGTTCTTTTTGAACGAATCGTTCGTGAATCGGCCAACACTACTAGAGACACTTTTTTGTGTGTCAGATATGTATAGATCGCTATGGGGATGTCCAGAAAAATTCAACAAATATAACAAAAAGTGTCTCTGAACAAGATACCTACCCTGCCTTTAACACCACACATTCTGTGATTTTTGTTTGAGACTGTTAAGTCAGCGTGAGAAAAACAAAGGTGCGAGACTGAGTGCTTGATCTAAAATACTTGACAAAGTAGAAAGACAAAACTTTCACATTTGTATGTTGTTTCCTCCATTCTCCTGTTGCATGTGATGTGCACTTCCTGCGAACCTCCACGTGAACACGTAAAACATAGTGGGAGTGTATAGAGCGAGGGGATAGGGGCTGGTGTGGGATTGGGCCAAACTCAGAGGTCTATAACGGAAGAAAAGCTACGCAGGATTTCAGTTATCCAATCAGGAGTACTAATCATCCACTCGTCTACTTTTACTGCGCCTGGCGTGCGCTACATCTCCCACGCCTGTTGTTAAAGTACAGTAACACATATCTCAAAAAGATGATGGACAGGCACCTTTAGTAACACGTATCTCAAAAAGATGATGGACAGGCACCTTGACTTCCTAACAGATACTGTGCTTCATGCTTTATTAGCTCACGGAAGACAACGTGCACAAAAACTACAGATGGTAAAAGTTATTGGCCAGTAGTACCACCAAGTTGATAGTTTTAAGCAGCATCTGCCAAGTTTGCCTGAGAAATCACGGCAGGGTACTATTGGATGTTTTTCATTATCAACACCATATCAACCCACCCACTTCCTGCTGTCTTTTTCTTTGACTTTCCATGAGAAAAAAAAGGAGTTTCACATCCAACCTTACTGAAATTACCTAATATTCAATGTCTGAATTCAGATTTAGACAAGTAAATCAAGCCTGGGGAGAGTTAACTTCAACTTCTTTAATCATTTGATGAGTTTGATATGATGTTTCATTTGTGGTGTGCACAGTTAAAGCTGTGGCTGATTTTCATAATTTGAAAATCTGATTCTCAGTTCTCCTGTGTCTTCTGTCCAGCTCTGTTCTACAGAAGCTCTTTGCTCGCCAGGCCCTTGGTTGTACCACACCAAGACCAGGAGCGTCCCTATCTGCTGACGGCAAGAATCCATGCATCACAGGCTCTTTACGGTGAGTGGGAGAGAAATATACACACCTAAACTTGACAAAAGTAAACTAGTGTTGGTTCATAGTATTACAGAACTGAACTACATCACCAAAGCATCTGAAATCATCAGATGCTTTGGTTAGAAATAATGCTTAGCTTCTGTATCACTGCAGTATTTTACTGACTGTTTTCTTAATGTCTGTGAAGCACTCTGTGCATTCGTGCTAAGAAGGGTGCTATACAAATAAAGTTTTACTTACTTACTAGTATTCGCAGGCTTAATACTTGCGATGTTAATCTATTCAAATGGTCAAAGTCCAAAGTATTGTGCTACAGTTGCACAAAGTATTAAACTGGGAGGGGTGTAAGAATGTCGTCGTCTCTTAAACGCCTTCAGAACCGACTGATTCAGGTGGTCAATCCTACTAACTAAACAACCTTCACCTCAGCTTTCTGGGTGTGGTGATGAGCACTGATTTCTTTGACTCAGATTATAACTTATTCACTTAGAATAAAATCAACTTCATCTGCTGGATGAATGTTTCAGTTGTGGTTAACATTTGCTGTAAAACATAAACTCAACTGAATCCCTTCGCTAAGTGCACGTATTTTAAGTGTGAAATGGCCGATCAAGAGCAATCAGAGTACACACAAAACTCCAGTTCCCATCTGACACGAATACAGCTGGGAGAGCAGAAGAGATTCAGGCCATTCGATACCCGGTGGCATGTGACTGGTTTGTCATCCAAATTTAGCACCCCGAATAATAGACTGGTGGCAGTGTTCTGACACCAGGTTCACCCGGGGTCTACTGGAGGGTTAGTAGTCCGCTTCAGGTTAGTGGGTCACACAGCCACAGACATGTTGTAGTGTCGTCCTTCTTAATTTTATTACAACACTCGGTAAGCCTACAGAAGCAATGAGCTTGACTCCAAAAATGACGCGTCTTGTGGATAGGTTTGTCCTTTTGTCAGAAAAGAAAACGATACCAACAGGCATGAAATCAAATGAGGTGGGTCAAAAAACTATGTTTCTCCGTAGCTACCTCCGGAAGTCTTATGGGTTCATACAAATATGCAATCTTAATAATAACATAAAGTACAATATAATAACTTTAAAATATGCAAATTAGTCATTGACTGAATATGGCTCTTACACGTGTGGAGACTTTCTTCTCAAAGACACTCTTGCATCGATTACTTCACATTTAAAAGCACGCCGCTGTCACACAGACACATACAGTCTGTGGGCAACTATTGAGGTTTAGGCAATAAAAAACCACATGCCACAAACCATTCGGACTTGAGTGACGTTTAGTGAGGCATAAAGCAGGCCTCACCCAGGCCTGCTTTATGGGATGTCTAATGTAATGTCTAAATATGACTTACTCTTCATCTTACGGAGTTGTTTTGCATTGTACCACGCTGATATTATTACTCGTGGCTCTAATTAGTTGTATTATTTGCAGCGGGCTCCGGCTCCAAAGCTGCGTCTCTGCACTGGACAGGTGAGAGGATAGTGAGCATCCTGCTGCTGGCCATGGGGCCGGTAGCCTACTGCTGCCCCGGTCCCGTCATGGACTACTCCCTGGCCGCCGCCCTGACCCTGCATGGACACTGGTAAGACCAGCAAACTCTAACCCCAAGCCTGGTTGTTTACGTACGATGGCTGCACAACACTTGGCTGGCTAGTGTAATTAGCCCCCCCAGGTTTCCACGGGGAAAAATCCTTAAATCTGTGATCTGAAAATTGAATTTTCTGCAATATTCCAATAAAATTGAGGCCACTTTTTTCAGTCTGTGAGATATTGCAGAAAATATGGCAGAAAAGTCAATTCCATTTTTTTTTGGACAAAATAATGGTCATGTAATAATCATAGTTAAGTTGTACAGTTGTCATTATTAAGTTACAGTACTTTGTTGTACACTGTACAAAACAGCTTGTGTAACATAGAATAGGATCTGGCCTTTTCAGCAGCGGAAACCTTTCCCGATTTGGGAATTTGACAGAGAAATGGGTCCATGTCCATGTCAAGTCTGCCTTTCAAAACTGTCAATGTCTTGTCAGTCAATGGTGCCATGTAGCGGCAGTGATTTGGTACTACACTTTCTGCATGATTCTGCGGCTTGTTAACCATTCTGTGGATGGCCCAGAATTCTGCGGAAATTTCCACGATCACAGAATCGCGTAATCCTGGGGGGACTAACTAATGCTAATCTGAGGGGGGATGCCTGGCGCCAAATGACCTTTTTACGTGATGAATTTCATTCCAAAATTTGGTTGATTCCAAAAGGTGAACTAAAAAGGACACCTACTCCAACAAAATTATTAAATTATCTTACCTTAAAATGTATGAAATGGAGTGATTCTATTTTCTGGTGTCCTTTTTCTTAGATGGCTCAGTTTTATATTTTCACAACTTGGATATGGATTTTATTAGGTTGTCCCTTTTGATAATAGTTGAACTAACGGCCTCCGCATGTCGGGTTCACAAACCTTCCAGCATGACTGTTTATTGTGTCTGGAAATGGGCGTCTTCGCGTCTTCTCTTCTGGTATCCTGCCAGTTTCTGACCACAGCTCTCAACTCACAAGGCTCCACTTCTTGTTTGCTTTGTAATTACACCACAATGGTTGTTTTCCATCATTAGTCATCATTAGTTTCTGACTGAAATAGGATGGGATAGCTCTTCAAGTTGCAGTTGTGCTCGTCTGTCTGTGTGTTGTTTGGAGGCTTGTCAACCTCCCTCTAAGGTCCAACACCAGCAGACTTCTATTCAACAGATCAGGAGCAGTGGAATATGAATGAAGGTTCTTCGACTCCAACAAATTTAGAACGTTCACGTTCAGAGATTAGTGCCAGAAACTGACTGAATTTAATCATATGCAAAAAACTTTGCTTTGCAGAATTTTTATTGTCAAATTTGAAACTGAATGTAATAGTTTGAAATTTGGTCAAATTTGCATAAACTACTTGGACTAAAGACTAAAATATATCATAATTTGTGTTATTTTAAACCCATTTGTGATGTCCAATGTCCTGCTGTTTGCTTATAATATTCCAATCGATTCATATGAATGTCCAGCCTTCATCTGCGCCGGCTCGGTTTCACTTAAAGGATAACTTCGGTATATTTCAACCTGGACTTTATTTTCCCATGGTCGTGTGTCTACGACTGGTGAAAAAAAGAGTTCTTGAAATTCGTCCAGTATTGAGTGAGCACTGTGTTTTATTTCATCACGACGATTCTCGTTCTCCTCAAGGAGAAGTCAAGCGAAAGGTAAAGAAAAACGTTTCATTTCTCTGTCGGGATCCTGTCAGACACTTATAACAATAATTGGAGCCTGTCAGTGGCAAAAAAAAGCACTTTTAGAGGACTATACACTTGCCCTTCGGCGATAACGTTCTAGCCAGATTAGCCACTAAGCGCTAAAAACAGTGCTCACTCAATACTAGATGCATTTCAAAAACTCTTTTTCCCACCAGTCACGTAGACACACGACCATGGGAAAATAAAGTCCAGGTTGAAATATAGCGAAGTTATCCTTCAGGGCGGCTTTAGCTTAATGTCACGGTGGCGTGCTCTTCCATCACTCACAACCCAGACTGAATGGCAAGGCAGGTGTAGGCCACAAATCCCAGTCATGAGTGGTGGTAAGTCCTCTTAAGCGCTGGCTTTCGGGGCACTTAGATATCCTTGAGGGTCAAGACCTGCTCTCTTCAACCAGAACCAGCCAGGTTAATGCCGCGTTGTCATTTGGTGTCACCCCCCCCCCGGGTGAAGCATGAGAACGTACAAAGGCTCGGTCCCGGGGATTTTCTATGGTCATGCTTAAAAGTTTGTGAACCCTTTGTGCACTTATAGAAAAGAAAAGGTTATTACCATGAAATAAAGGATATATGTTTACCAATTTCATGTTTCTTTTAGAGGAAATTGTGTAGTACAATTTCAAGCAACTTTTTGAACCTGTGGTAGTGGTGGCTGGTCCAAATATCTAATGTCTTTAATTTGAGATAAACAATTTTAGCAGTAGTGGATTTCCTTATTGTATATGAAGACAATGAACATTTTGAGTAGCTGTGTTCCTTCAATCAACCCCCAATTCAAATAAGTTTTAGTCCCAGTGTAACAACACATTATGTAATGACTCGACAAAATGTAATAAATTTCACTTCATTATGTAATAACACCCGCATTTTGTAATAATCTGCCACATTTTGTAATATACAGCCTAAACACAATACGTAATAAATTTCCCCACATTTTGTAATAAACAGCCTAAACACAATACGTAATAAATTTCCCCACATTTTGTAATAAATGATGAACATATTGTGGTGGTTATTACAAAATGCTAGACTAGGGAGCTATTTAGCAAAAATAGCAAGTGGATGATGGCCTGGCTCGCACTTAAGTATGTAGACTATGGTCACCACACCACTTTCCGACAGCGGTCTGAGCGGAGCTCGAACGGCAATCTACTGATCACCAGCCCAGAGCCCAGAGCTCTACCTATGTAGCCACACTGCCGGACTTAATAGTTTAAATATTCATCCAAAGTGTTCTACATGTCCTTACCGTAGTTTAATATGTGCAAAACATTGTTGCGTTATTCGCTTAGCATTTTGTTACGTATTGCGTTTAGGCTGTTTATTACAAAATACGGTGTTATGACATAATGAAGTGAAAATGTATTACATTTTGTCGAGTTATTACATAATGCGGTGTTTTGACATAATGTGTTGTTACACCCAGACAAGCTTTCCTTCCTATTTGGTACGCTACCATGAAGGAACCAGCTCAACTACGCTGGTTCCTTCATGGTACACGGTCATGAAAAGTCGGGAGCTCCTACTGCCAACAAACTGTTTGCATCAGAGTTTTGTTTGCTGTCATTGATTTATTTTTCTACCAGTGGACTCCCTTTATTAACTGTCACACCTCTTCTGTCTAATTGCTATTCCCGCCCTGTAGGGGTATCGGACAAGTGTTAACGGATTACGTTCACGGGGACACAAAGGTCAAGCTCGCCAACGCCGGCCTCTTCCTCCTGTCGACAGTCACCTTCGCTGGCCTTTGCTACTTCAACTACAACGACGTGGGCATTTGTAAAGCCATCGCCCTACTATGGAGCAAATGAACACGAGACTGAGGACTGGGAAGCTCGGGAAGGGTGACACACTGGGACGGGAGCAATCCTGTCCCGGCTGATTGTAAAAATTCAAGGGATTCTATGTAAATTCTTATATATGCATATATATATTTCATTTTGACATTACAATTATTCACAATTGTGTAATTGTCACTTGCTTCAGGCTGCAGATTTTCTGTCGCTCAATTTACTTAATGGTGATTGAGCGACTGGCTCCTGTTGGCGTGCGATGTGGACTCAGTTTAAGACTGACTTCACCTAATCAACCTCATCTGTGTTCATTCCTTCATTCCACTACCAATTCAGCAATGTATCCAATATCCCGGCACGCAATCCTCATGTAATTGACCGGTCAAATTTGAAAACCGACCGCCTTTGACTTCTACCAGGTGCTACAGAAGAGTGTTTAATTTATTCGTGTTGAAGTCGTTTCAGTGGGTGACTTGGAAGTGAATTTAGTTTCAGTCACCATGTATAGAAAACTACCTTCTTTTTTTCCCCCTTTAACTCACTGGGATTAAAAGGGCAGTGTTTGTATCCGAACTGAGGTTGAAGTTCACACCACCCTCCCAACTGGACCTGCGAAGTCTTAATGATTCGTAAGGGGGCGCTAAAGACGGTGCCAGCCTAGCTTGACTGACAGGAGCAAACGCCATTATGAACTGTAAAGTCAGAGACGGTATTCTGAAAGTCGTACCCTCCTTATTTAAGCGTGCAGTTTGCACACTTAAATGTTCGGAGGTAACTTGAAGAGGGCAGCAGGGGCATGAAAGGGGTCGTGAAACAGATTTAAAGTCCTCGTCTTTTCTTTGTGTGTCCCAAAAGGACTCCGGTGGAAAGGTAGCGTACGTCTGAAGCTTTGCTGCAAACTCAAACTAGACAGCGATACACAAGCTACTCGTGCATTGCCACAAAGAATATGGCAAACGCGCTTTGTCAGCTAACAATGTATAATGCTCGTGTATGTCCAGTAGCTCACGTTTATATCCAAGTTAATACAACGCTCTTATGCATCCGGAGCTTTGTTCACCGTAGTTCATTGGCAGGCTAATCAAACATGTTTGTGTCAATGTGTCACCTTACAATATTTACTCATGTTTTATATACAAAAACTCAGTACTTGCATGGAGTTATACAAACGGCAAAGCTTTATTTTTGTACTGCTGGGATGAGTGTTGACTAACGGATACAGGAAGTCGATAATCCCTGAAAAAAGGTTTCAGTCTGTCCTCATGTTGCTCGTGTAGTCTTGGAGCTTCAAAGTTTTGGTGTATTTTGCTTACTGTACAAAGCTTCAATTTGTTGTCTGTTCAATGAACGTCCTTTCAGCTTCCTACGCACAAAATGTGGCAAGTAAAAGTACATTGTTCATGCCTCACCAGAATAAAGTTGGATTTACAGATTGCGGTGGCTTATTTGAACTCATCACAGCATTGTATCACATTGATTTATAAAACGGTACAAAAGAGTATGAAAAGGTAGAAAAGAAACAAATTAGTATCTGTTCAATCCGGGAGCCCAGAGACTCAATCGGTCTGACGACCGTCTGAGCCTCTGGGGTCGACGGATGGGTTATCCGGTCTAGCCAGGATATCCGGATAACGTCTTATTCTTCCGATCATTTCGTTTTTAGTTTTCATGGTCATTTTTATATCAAACTTTTGCCATATCCTGTCGGCAAACAAGCTAACACACTGTAAAACAGCCGGCGGATGCCCGGTTCCCAGAAGAGGAAGTCGCTATCCGCGGGTTGTTTTACAGTCCGATTGCTTTGTTCAACGTATTTACTTGACGAACGCAATGTGTTAGCTTGCTTGCCGACAGGATATGGCAAATTTTTGATATAAAAAATGACCGTAAAAACTAAATGACCGGCGGCCGGAAGAGGAAGTCGTTCTTCAGATCTGCTGGCTGGACTGGATAACCCAGACACAGTGGGCGTTGATCCCAGAGTCTACTATCGATAACGATAGTAGACTCTGGGATCGGAGATTGGTATTGGTTATAATGAATTCTGGTGTAGTTAGAAAAACAGGTAAAACTCAATATACACTTCATGTGAATTATCCGCCAGGCATATTTCAGTTCTGCGAGGAAAACCTGTTGGACGATATTATCTTGGTAAACCTGAGACAAGCATTCCAGTTCTTCTCGGAGAGCAGCGGTTTGCACCTCGCTACTCTCCCATCAATCTCATTTTGCAGTCGCTTCCTGATAGTGGAGTCATGAACACTGACCTAAGCTGAGGCAAGGGAAGCCTGCAGCTCTTTGGAGGTTCTAGGATTCTATTTTAACCCTTTAATGCACAAGCTCTGCTTCCCCCTTCTAATGCGCAACATGGGCCAACAATGACCCGTATTCACTTCCTATGTTATTTCATGTAGTGTGTTTCTTCGCTAGATCTTTTGAAATCAATTTATTTCATCACTTAATAGTCCACATATTCATTAAATATCTTGGTGATTACCACAAATCATTATATTCCTTTTTCCTTACTATATGAACAGATGTAGTTTTTGTATTTCTACATCTACTGCACACACTTCTACGTCTTATTTTACAATTGTTTTACCTCAAGCAATATTTGATCTCGTGAAAGATAACTGTACATAATATTTGAACATTACTTGACCTTGATACTGTACAATACAATTAGCAAGCTAATTGTTGACATATTCTATTTTATTATCTATCTATTTCAAAAAGGGAAAATGAAAATAAGGATTTGTGATGATCTTAAACAAGTTAATTGAGGAATACCTGGAATATTGAATGATGGAATTCATTTATCGCAAAGATATATTACTCGGGTAGATATATTACTATACTTACTATATATATTCCTCGGGTCACTTTTAACCTATGTTGTGCATCAAAGGGTTAAATTGCACTCTTGGATGATTCACTACTGTTCTGAATTTTCGGTGGAGCCCCAGAACTAGTGGACAATAAATCAATATATATCGCGATAAAATATGCCCCAATTACAGTGATACATTTTTAAAATACATTTGATATACATTGTTTACAGCATCAGTCATGCGTTCAAGCAGAAGACAATAGGCTACGTTAGTGTGCGATGACATACGGCCCAAACGCCCCTACAAACGAAGTGCGGGTGGGGAAATCAGTAAGTTACTGCTCCGAGCACTGCTAATTGTGTCGGCAAAATGAGCGCCCCTGACCGCGACGCAAACGTGACTGAAGAAGCTGCCACCAGTAGTAATAAAGCAAATGAAATAGTTGATAAGAGTTAAAAAACACAATTCAGTTGTGAGTTTTCCAGATATGTAGGTGCAGACGACCGTTGTGACATAAATGGGTGTTCTTGGAAGTTTTTACGTGGCCTTTATAGTGTTAACACACACTAATTGACTGATATCGTAATAATTATTGTATCGTCTGGTGTGAAAAGTATATTGTGATATAGATTTTGGCCGTATCGTCCAGCGCTACCCAGAACCATTTCCAGACTTTCCACATCAACAACTTTCCCTCTGATTTCTATGTGGGACTGTCGGTCTGATATTGTTTAAAAAAAAAATCATAATCTCAAAATAATCTGATGGGCCAGATATTGCTGGGGGGCCAATTTCGGTCCGCGCCTATTGCCAACCACTGGGCTACACCCTCCCCTGGCCGACAGAGAGGGTGAAGCAACAACTGGGAGCGCTTAGGCAGGGGTAATTGGCTGTATAAATTGGGTGAAAAGGGGGAAATTTGACAGTTTATCTTAATGGGTGATGCTTTTTTTTTGGGGGGGGGGATAAATGCATTTTGAATTGTTGTAGCCCTAAACTTTTTTTTTACACAACTGCATGTGGCAAGGCTCATCAGGTTCGTTGTCCTTCCGTGACGGACGCAAGACCAGTCTGTGCAGGGAAGTCTGGGCGTCGGCCTCAAATCCCAGGTAGCGACAACGGAATTTTTGGAGGGATGACTCAACCTTATGGTACGTCCCATTGACACGATGCAGGAAGAACAGAGCCTTGTCTCCACTGTCATCAATTTTTTCTGGAAGGATTGTCTACAGAAATAGAACAGAAGTAGGAAACCGGGATGAGAGAGGAGGAATAAAAGCAAGGGAGAGGAAAGAAAAGAGTAGATGGTCTGATCAAATTCAATGTTAAAGAGTATTTTCACTACATGTAATTCAACTGGCAGGTTAACTACTTTGTCATTTTGAGTAAACCACTGCAACTGCCAATAACCTTTGGCTACCCAGTTTTTCTGTTCATTCCAAATAAACCAGAAATGTAAAACGCATCACGCACAAGAGGAATTTTTCAAGATAAGACTTCCGGGTGTAGATATGATCAAACGTACCTATATATTTGAGGTGATTTGAACTACTTTTTCTGAGTCAAACCAAAAGTGTATTTCTCTTCAGGGCAGAGTTCAAAGGTCAAAGTCAAAGTGTTTTATTTATCACATGCACAGTATAACACAGAGTCATAACACACAGTCATTGTGACATGGCAAGCGACAAATACGTACAGTAGAAAGAAGACATCCAATTATTAAAGAGTCGCACATAAGTAGGGTTGCAAAATTCCAGGAATTTTCAAAGTTGGAAACTTTCCATTGGAATTAACGGGAATCTTTGGGTAATTTTGGGTAATTTATACTAACTGTATTTACTTTAGACATAATGAACATTTTGTTTTGTCATAAGCAGACACGAATGCAAACATTTTTAATACAAATTTTAAAAATGACATTTATCTATATGTGATGGCTGACTAGCAGAAGAAACTATAAACACATTTTGATTCAGTGATTTGGTATTTGCTATTTAAAATTAAATATCATAGATCAAATATATTGACCCCAGTAATACCATCAAATCTTACCTGACTGGATGTAGTATTTGGGTTCAAATCCAGTCCAGCTCTGCTGTTCTGTGCAGGATGCTGAGATTTAACTGCATATGTGATGAAAGAATGCACAGTGCAGGGTTGAAATTCAATTGAATTTGCATTTTACGTACATACAATGCAAGCGAAAGCACCAATGCTCTGAAGGGTATTATGGCTTCTATTCCAAATCGTGGGTACTGACTGAAAATCTTTGTTTAAAGTACTGCAGTACATCTACATAAGAATAGACAAACAAGACACAACAAGTCATGTACGCAGCCCTTTGGTCAATCACTAACAACAGACACCATCCCTGACCTTTCAAAGATGAGATATTTGACATTTGACAGAATGGCAGACACTCTCAGATCCATAGTTTCATAGATGTGTGGGCAGTGTTTTTCTTTTATTAAGTAAATTAAAAGTAAATTATTATACAGTTGTGAGTCATCTGTCAAGATGGCTTCACTTACAAAGTAGTTATGTGTCTGAGGATGAAATCACCTGTGTTGCTGAAATATTTACAGATAAATTTAAGGTTGAACATGTTTCACAAAATGGGTATTTGTGCCATTTTGCAATGAAAACCTTCCTTTCTTCATAAGGAGAACTTAACCGATCTCTTTTGGGGAAATTGGGTTAATTGGCTCAGCAACGAATAAGATAGAAACAAAATTGCAATAAAAGAAAAGAAAACTCATGCAGAGCATTTTGATGGTGTTTCTTCTGGTGCAAAAAAAAGACTTACAGACTTCTACGTCCATCTCCTCTCTCCACAGAACCGGTATCTCCAGTCGAGTTCCACATGGGACCCGGTGGGTAATGGTCCCCGTGTGCCAGACCATGAGGTCTGTGTCCTACGACCTGAACCGCATCTGGGCCGTGACCACCTCTGGTACCGTCATGTACTGCACACGCTAATGTCACCTCTGGGGCAGATATATAATTCTATGTAGTAACTGACAATCCAATCGTTAACATCACAGTAGCACATCGGTCTCTATTTGTCATTTAATATATGGGATTTTTGGGGAGACAGAGAAAAATTGTCATTTGTGAGAGATTTCTGGGGCTTTTATGCAATAAAGGGATTTTCCTGTTCAGTCTGTCTTGTCTGTAAACTTGTAACCGTTCTTGAGATCACTCTCTGTGTACAATGAATACATGATTAAATAAACTTCCATTCAAGCAGAATTAAGAGCCTGTTTTTTCTTTGTTGCACTTCTGACATTTGCTAACCCATGGGCTCCGATGTAACCGTCCTTTTCATCTCCTCGTGTTTAGACCATTGTAACTGTTTTTATTGTGGCATCACTCCAAAATGTCTTTAATGCTTGTTCAAAGCTTGTTCAAAGTGATAAAGATAAGAGTTTAACCGGTACAAGCAATCAAAAGCATATCACTCCAATTCTGGTATCTTGGTATTTGTTAGGTTTTGAACTGATATTTGGATATTACTGGTGACTTTTAACGCACTTCTCGTTCTTCCCCAGTCGAGGTGTAAGGGAAAATCAACCCCTAAACACTTTAACACTGTCTTTTATCCTATTATTTTTGCTTGAATTTTCTACCTTTTGCTCTCATCTTACGTTTGTAGTGCCTTCTTATTTTTAATGGAGGTCAGCAGATGGGAGCAAGATAGAAGAAAGGGTGTGAGAGGGCATGTTATGATCACCCTCATCCGAACTCAACAGGATTTACCTTATTTTCAGAGCTAATCAACCCTAGGTGTGTCTTAGCATTTTAGGAGGAGCGCCAATGGAGCAACTTGGTTGTTCAAGCAAAGGGTGAGATTGGGTACGTTGTCGAGATCAACAGTAATTATTGGTGTCCCGGGAAGCCACACCCACTCTCAACACTGATCAGACTGTACACCTTTAGGACAGTACTTGCGTCTGTCTCACAAAGCAAGCTTAGTGGGTACGTTTGCTAACTTTTGGCCATGGGAACTGTGGCTGCAGTCTATCCTGTCTACGCCTGCCTCCTCCACCAATCAAATCTCTCCTAGAGGATCATGCGGACGATTTTTCAATAACCTGTGCTATTAAAAAAACATCTTTGCCAGGACGTAGGCTACCCAACATACAGGACATTCACGAGTTCGGCTTACCCAATGATGGCCATGACAAGTGGTAAGGGGTAAACATGGTTTATTGAGAAGAGGGGGAAAGAAAGAGAAAGTCGTTGGAGTGGTATACTGCCTTCCCGGCTATTTGGCGTTTGATGCAAGGGGGTGTGCGCTCGGCTCGGTGAAGTCGCTGGGAGTCCTCTGCGGAGGGAGCAGGGGGAGCCAAGCGCGCTGAATGAGGCGTGGCCCGGCGTCGCGCCGGGGAAGTGTTGTGACCCCCTGTGAGACAAAATCTGTTAAC
>CABFOS010040844.1:9615-19733 GCA_900660315.1 Diretmoides pauciradiatus
CACACACACACACACACACACACACACACACACACACACACACACACACACACACACACACACACACACACACACACACACACACACACACCTGACATTTTCCGTCATATTAATGTTCTTAATTCCTAATTCTTCGTAGGAATTGATACCCACATTGTCCAGGTCTTAGGTTAATTGATCTTATAAGCTAATTAACACAGCTGATGATTAGCCACAGCCTATTAAAGACAGTTTCACTGTTTCAATGAGATGAGCTCAATTACTGTAGCTCCCTGTAGATTTACTCACTCCAACCGCATCTCAATTAAAACACGTACAACCTTTACTAACGCCTGGACCAAAAGGCAGAGTAAAACACTGAGACGTGGGCTGACATGGGCTTATTTGTTTGACATCCACAGACAGATCACAGAACATAACCACAGTCACTCTATCAAGACTAATTAGGGAAGTAAGAGGAAACATGACAAGCTGTCACAGTCCACTGTGGTGTGAGACAGACTGCAGCCTGGCTAAAACAAACATCCTTTCACCGATGGGCCACTCTTGCCTCCTAGTGGCTGTGTTGACACTGTTCATCTGTCACGCTTATAAGAAATACTCCTGCAATCAACTATCCAGCCACAGTAAATACTATTAAACAATAGTACTAGGCCAGTGAGGTCTGTATACTGTCAGTTCATGCGTGGAATATACTTACATAGAAAAACTATTGTGCTTTTGTTAATGCCATGTTGTCTGCTCAAAGAATTTCTGTTAAAGTAGCTGTCCAATGTTGATAGTCATTTCATCAACATAAATCAAGTCAGAGCTATGAAAACGATGATAGACACTACGAACCTATGGACAGACTATGACTTTTCTCATCTAGTCTATTGGTTTAACATGTTTTCACCTTTCATGTTAAACCATAACTGTTACATTAATTGGTAATTGTTCTGTTTATACATTTCAAATAGGAAATCAGTGGGGCTTCAGTAGAAACCTAGCAGACATTTATCTGAGCTGGAGAAAAACACATGCATAAATGGCACTTCACAGCCTGAGACCACCTTCCATCATTGCATGACACTTTAAACATTCCAACTCTATTGTTCTTCTTGTTAAACATCAAATCTTGCCACCCCTAGTTCTTCCCAATGCTGTTTAAATCCCTATTTCATAGAGAAATGGAGATGTCTATCTAGTGTTTCCTTATTTTTCTGCAGGAAGGCACTAGGCTTGTTGACTTCCTCTCCCCTCCCTTCCTTCCTTCTCTCCGAAGGTACTCATCTGAAAAATGAGAACAAAGTGATTGTTCCTGTTCTCTTTCTTAAGTCACTTCAAATGCTATCTGCGGACGAGCGGCTCATTGTCAGGAGAGTTGCACAGCGATTAGAAGAGAGAGGGAACGCAGTACAGGTACAACAGCAGCTGCAGCACTTCAGCCAACACAGAGCCACAGCATCATAGAAAACACACTCTGCTACACTGAACTGGTAAGTTCCATGCACACACATTGCTGCAATCTCACACAGAACACACACACTCACACACACACACTTACAAGGCACTGACTGGCATAAGGGTAAGGAGGAGCTTCTGTTGGGTGCTTGTGTTGTAATGGATTGTTTGGAATGGTGCATAGTAGTGCATGGTAAGGCATGATCAGTAGGAAAGGTGGACGTGGATATAAAAGAATAGTGAATTTTCCAGAAGAGCGTTTGAAGTGGGTCGAAAAAGGAAATGTTGAAAAATACAGTGTGCACTCATGCGAAAGATCTTCAAATCCTCCTGGAAGTGGGAGACTAACAGACAAACCTTAGGATGTACTGAGTGTCAGGAAATGTTTGCAACATCATTCTAAATATAGTTCACAAATTCAAAAGTTTATGTTTCATGCATCAAAACATTGGGATCCCTTTTGTGTCTGCTGCAGTTAAGTAGAATATTCATACAAGCAGATATGTCCTATTCCTCTCCAAGTGTAACTTAGAAAGTGTGTTACCCTGCTTGTAACTTTATTAGAGGAGCCAAATGTAATTTAGTTAATGTGTAAGTTAATGTGACCTTGAATTTGTCTGTAACTTCCAGTAGTTTCACTGTTCTCATTGGATCTGCTCTTTATCTTATCATATTCATGATCACTATCCTCATCAACCTTATCATACTCTCGCTTTGTCATCTCTAATAGTATAATGGGTTTATACTTGAACTCACGGTCATGCTACTGTGGACTGATATGTCAGCAGTGTCTCACAGAAAATACACAAAAACTATTTACAGGAATTGAATAGATATTACAACATTGTTTAGTCCTATTTTGACTCTGATGCAGAAGTGAGACAGTTCCCAGTCTGAGTATCACCTCCCTCTTTCTACCAGTACCCATCATCTCCGTCTTCCCTATATTATATACAGGACATATACACATAATAACCGCAGTTCACTGACATTTTAATAGCACAGTGTTATGCTCCTCCACTGTGTATCAATATTTAACCTTGAAAACAGATTATTGACTGCACATGTCTGAAACAAAGTAAACCATCACATAGCACTATCGGTGGCAAAAGGGGGAAGTGCCTTTCAGTCATCGATGCAAAAAGATGAACAGAGCAGAGAAAGAGATATGGAGAAGCGAAAGGTGTGTTGAAGGTAGAGGTGAACATGTCACAGCTAACTTCCTGATTTCAGGACAGGAGGTAGGAGAAAGGAAATCAGTGAGAAAGGGAGAAGTGAAAGGTTTCAGGTTGAACACTAAAATGTGTGGGCGTAAAACACCAAAGGAAAACACAAGAGAAACTGTTTTGTATCATAAATCAAAAGCAGGCAAAAAAAGACTAGTTCTTTTGCTCTTTGTAATCCAGGTAGAAGATGGAGACAGACACAATGCATTTCTCACCAACAAGGAGTCCTCTTCACAGAGATGAGCTAAGGCCAGCATCTCAGCACAGCTTCTACCTAAGCCCATCTGCACTCTACATTAAGCCCTCGAAATACTCCCCTCCCAGATACCCCAACATATCGCCCACTGGGGATGCCTACAGTGCATTCAGCCATCCTTCTCTCTTCCCTATGCTTGGCCCCAGGGGCGATTATACTCAGAAGGAGGGATCCCAAAAACGTAAAAGACCTCCTCTCAAAATGGATGCCCAGGAAAGTGAATCTCCTGACAGAGGTGCAGAGGAAGCAGAAGATGGCAGCAGTAGCAAGACAGTGGACCTTTCCCATCTCCCAATCTCCCTCCGTCCTCGCCTCATCCCTTCCCCAACGCCAAAGCCCATCCCTGGTATGATCGACCTAAACAGGCTGCAGCTCCATCACAGATCTCTATCCAGGTGTGACCCACCAGGTATGACCCTCCCTGTGAGGGTGAAACAGGAGCCGCTCAGTCCTTCCCCTGTATGGCCCCCGTCCCCTCTCCTCCTCCATCCTCCACCTCCATACTTCCCCCCTTTCCACCCTAGCCTGCTCCCATACCCGTTTTTCATGCCCGGGCCTGTCATGCACCTCTCTCCTGGTGCTTTCTATACCAGAGAGGTCCTCCGTCCCAGTCGTGGTGGCCCGGCCGGAGCTCCTCGAGGTGGAATGACCAGCGCTGAGAAGCTGGGCCTCAACGTCCACGTAGATGACAGCTACTATGTCGATGTGGGAGGTGACCAGAAGCGATGGAAGTGTCGTATGTGTGAGAAGTCTTACACCTCCAAGTACAACCTGGTCACGCACATCCTGGGGCACAGTGGTATTAAGCCACATGGATGCCACCTGTGTGGGAAGCTGTTCAAGCAGCTGAGCCACCTGCATACACACCTGCTCACCCACCAGGGCATGCGCCCCCACAAGTGCCAGGTGTGCCACAAGGCCTTCACCCAGACCAGCCACCTGAAGAGACACATGATGCAGCATAGTGACGTGAAGCCGTACAGGTAAGCTCTCTGTGGAAGTACAACCGTATGTTGTATATGTGCTGTTTATTGAAAACCATTGCCCAGTTTACAGACTATCCTCCCCTGTTTGTTTCCCTTCTTCTCTTTTTGCCATTCCTCTCCTCTCCACTTTCCTCTCCAGCTGTAGTGTGTGTGGCCGAGGCTTTGCTTACCCCAGCGAGCTTCGGGCCCATGAGCTGAAGCACGAGAAAGGCCAGGAGAATGTGTGTGTGGAGTGTGGCCTGGACTTCCCCACCTTGGCTCAGCTTAAGAGGCACCTGACTGCCCATCGTGGTCCTACCCTGTACAGGTGAACACTGGAGTGCTGTAAACACATCGGGAAGATTTTCTTTTTTGTTGAGAAGCACATCAAATATTGTCCCTTTGCTGAAATATCTTAATACTGTACGTTGTAAAAATGATCATTGCACTGTCAACATTTGAGGTCTCTACTTGGCTGTGATCTGTATTCCTGCAGATGTGCAGAGTGCCAGAAGACTTTCCAGTACCCCAGCCAGCTTCAAAACCATATGATGAAACACAAAGACATCAGGCCATACATCTGCAGTGAATGTGGGATGGAGTTCATCCAGTCGCACCACCTGAAACAGCACACGCTCACTCATAAAGTAGGTTTAATTACCTATACATTGATAGAAAAGATGCAGCATTTTGTCATTTTTTTCTTTGAAAACAGTTACAAGCATGGGGAGGAGAATGGATTTTTGGCATCACCTGTGTTGTCAAATTTGGCTGTCATCTCCGAACCATTTCCATTAGTCCTCATTCACATTTTGGATAGTGAAGACAGCTGACAGATTTTGGACACCAGCCCAATATGGCAGCCATCTCAAAACAATTTCCTTCAAATTTTGGCACATGAAGGGGATTTTAAACTAGCCGTTGTAGCAATTTGCTCTCTCACATCGCTTCCACGTTCTCCTTTTCTCTAAGGGGGTGAAGGAACACAAGTGCCGCATCTGTGGTCGTGAGTTCACCCTGCTGGCCAACATGAAGCGCCACGTCCTGATCCACACCAACGTCAGGGCCTACCAATGCCACATGTGCTTCAAGAGCTTTGTGCAAAAACAGACTCTCAAGGCTCACATGATCGTCCACTCAGACATCAAACCCTATAAGTGCAAGGTGGGTCATGTATTCATTGACTTTAACATGCAATTTAACAAACTTACTAGCACAGAGTTGGTGGGTCCTGTGAGTTCGGCAATGCACTAACACTGTTTGTGTTGTGTTGTGGGTTTGATTCGTCCTGGGTCCAGGCATCATGCTCATACTCATGGCACTGTAAGGTGTCTGGATAACACCAAGTGGTGGATACTGTGGCTGCAGATACTGCATTTCTCTTATTGTATGGCAGATTAACCCATGCTTGGCTATTGATACTTGTTGCATACAATCAGGAACCATTCAGACTGTTGCCAGACCTGCAATATTTAGTGGTAGTTACTATAAAAGGGTTTCCCCACTTTTTTGAGTGTCTATGTGACCTTGGTGTTTGGTAGCAGGGCTGAGACGATGACCAGATAGCAGAGAGGCTTTTGGCAGCGGGAGCCTCCTTCTCCATAGGAAGGATATTGCCGCACAAACTGCCTCTCTAACAATGGCCCCCAGCCTCCCCGGAGAACAGGGCCCGCAAATAGATTTCATCTCGCTTTCTCTGCTGCTGGAGGGAACTTCCTGTTTTCTCACGGTCCTCTTGGACAGTTTACAGTCCCTCTCTCCTCCTGAAGGAAAGGACCACCCTAATAAAAAAGAATGCAAAGGAAGGACAGCACAGGAGTTGCCTTTCCCTGTTCTCCTCATGGCCCTGTCTCGATGTGGCTTCCTCCCTCTCTCTCTTTGTGTGTGTGTGTGTGTGTGTGTGTGCGTGTGTGAGTGAGAGAGAAGAGGGGGGGGAAGAGACAGAGGAAGAGAGAAAAACAGGGATAGAGGGAGTGTATGTACTGTATGTGTCTCTGAATGTGAACGCCTACACATTCATTCATGATTACATGTTGCTCCACAGCTCTGCATACTGAGAGAATTAGTCATCTGACAATATGGTTATTTGGCAGACTGGGAAGTTTAATAAAAGAATGGTGTTGGCCTATTGTTTTGTATCTTTAAATAGTGTTTACTACAGAGTGGAATGCTACTGTGTTTCAAAGAATTTAGATGCCATGTCATTCACAGTGCAATCTACACATTTGTTGTACTACAAATCTTATGAATTGCTTGACAAAATGCTCATTTGGCTATTAATAATTCACCTGGCTATACAACGCTCAATGGATGTATCAGATTTATTTGTCTTTGGCTAAGCTGTGCGGTACAGCGGGGGTGATTTCCTCTGCTCCTCTCCCAGCAGTAACTTTGTTTTTTGTCTCCTCTGTCTTTCAGCTTTGTGGGAAGGAGTTCAACAGGATGCATAACCTTATGGGCCATATGCATCTCCACTCGGACAGCAAACCTTTCAAATGCCTCTACTGTCCCAGCAAGTTCACTCTGAAGGGAAACCTTACCAGGCACATGAAGGTCAAACACGGCATCATGGACAGAGGGCTGGATGAGAGATGTAAGGATACAAGCCAAAACTATCTTAATCTGCACGCATCAAATAAATGGCGTGTTTTTTTAGATTGTTGACATTATCTCACCATTTCATTTCCTACATATTCTAAATGAATGTAAAGCTCATTTCTCTCACCCCAGTGTTTAGGCGAAGAGGACGTTTCTGCCTGTCTTCCCCTCTGGGTCTCCTGACCCACTTCAGCCAGGAGGAGCCCTTTGACCTTTCCCAGAAGACCCCTGGCCTACCCAGCCTCCGTCTCTCCCAATCAGATGGCGAGAGCGTCCCGGGAAGCTCATGTCAGGAGGAAGATGAAGAGAGTTTTTATAGAAGGAGCCAGTACAGCCCTGAAGTGGACCAGCATGAGCCGTCAGGCGAGGACCGGTACATTCCAGATCTGGACGAAGGAGTGCAGGGCTACCGATCTGAGCTAAGACCAGGGGACACACAGAAACAGGCATACCAGCATGACACAGGTGAACAGGAGAACCAAACAGGTGATCAGGAGTATGAGACTGGACACTACATAGATCCAACAGCTGACAAGATGTGTCTCTTGCAGTCAGGGGAGACACCTGAGCAGGTCTATGAGTCTGATTCAGATCTAGATGACCAGATGTATCACCACAAGACAGGCACTAGACAGTTATATGACTATGATTCTGATTCAGAACTGGGAGATCAGACTCACCACCAAGAGTCAGATGAGTCAGACCAAGGTAAACAGGGGGATGGCTATTCTGAATCAGCCACTAATAGGAATCATCCTGAAGCAGAGAGGAAACAGAGTAGGTTAGAGCCAGGTGAACGTGTGTATCACTCCATCCCAGGTGAACTCGTGGAAAGTAATGGACCCCAAGATGATGATGAAGGAGAAGAGCGAGAAGAAGAGCGAGACGAAGATGAAGGCATTGGGGAATGCTAAAGGTGTTGTGACAGGGAGAAGGGGAGGAAGTTAAGAGGACACTCCCTTGATGAGGGAGGAAAGTGTGTAGTGTTTTTTAAAGGGAGCTGAAGGGAAATGTTTCTGGAGGATGTAATAACTGAGGAGAACAAAGGTGAGGACAGAAACAGTTAAATAACAAGCTGTGAAGCATATTGTACATATCAGACACTGATGAATAGACTGACAGAAAGTTGATGCAAGGTGTGGCTTTATGACCAAAAAAGTGATTGGGATATAATTATGTTGTAAATACAATTCAAGCATTGAATAAAAATATTTAATATTTTTCCTTTTTTTTACAAATAATTTTGCAATGTTAACTAATATGGCATGAGTACGGAATTTTCTAGTGTGATTTCAAATGTGTTGTTATGTTGCTTCATGTCTTTTGATCTTTGTTTCTTTAAATCTATGATAACAAACTCAATTATGTAAATTCTTTGCTATTTGGCCGTGGGACTTTTCACCCAAAGTCAACATCTCATTTACTGGGAGTAACAATATTGTTTTGATAAGAGATGAAAAAAGGGCTTGAGTTACTGACATTGAAATCAATAATCAAATCTGTGGGCATATTTGTGAAATAAACTGTGATTTTTAAAGAATTAAGTTTTGTCTGATTGTTTTTAAATGGTACTTTCATTAGAAGCAAGGTGTAGATGATATTTTGGGGTCTGTGAGTGTTGGTTCATGTGGGGGAGTGGAGAGTGTGTGTGTGTAATGGGTGGACGTGTAATGTAGGTCACCCATGTATGATTCTGATAAATAAAGGGAAGGTGGAAGATGTGCAAAGGAAGCTGCGGTTTGTACTATGAGACGCAAACCTCCCAGTGGGCTTCATGGAGAGGTTTTACAATGGAACTCACTCACCAAATCCCTCCCCATCTGAAATCCAACATTACCGAGCCAGAGATGATTGCTGTGAGTTTCAAAAAGCTTGCCTTTCTCCTCATACTTCTCTTACAAAGGAGAGGAAGAGGAAGAGAAAACACCTCTCCCCTTCTCTCTTTTAGCTTGTGATCAAACAGCAGTGTCTGGGACACAGTGGGTGTCCCAGACAAAAGGCTTCCATATGTCTGTATGACTCAGAAGAAAGCATTGTTTCTTTTCATTGCAGAAGCCTCAATGGAATTTAAAAAAAACTTAAGGAACTGAAGGAACCCTAATGAAATTGCAGCTGTTGTGTTATCATACAATATATCATATGTGAAATACAATATACAGTATCATATCTCTTCCTAGTGCTGTGCGGCAATGGATAATTTAAAGCATGGTTTACTGTGTTGCAAACCTCAGCATGGGGGCATATTCATGAACACAGTATGTACAATACTTTTAGCATTTCAGGTAAAAGCTCAACTATTTCTTGTCAGGTGAAATGCAGAACAGCAGCTTCCCTATTTCTACCAGGAGAGACCACCACCATATCCTAAGGGCGAAACTGCAAACAGTTTGAGGAAGTTCTCATATCCTCCTCTCTTTTCCTCCTCACCTACACATTTCAATCCTGAACCACTACCGTAAGAAAGCAAGCACAGAAAGTGAAAATGTACAGTTGCCCTCATACCAGAGGCATCTGATCTCAGAGGACTTTCCGATAGATGCCACTTCATTTCAGAATGTGACTGTATCGCTTATGCTCATGTTTATTGTCTAATGAAGTGAAATCTCAGAAACCATGGCAGAGATCACTCACACTATTGTGCTTTGTGTATGCACGCATACACGCGCACACACGCACACACACACATGTACAGCAGCAGGTAATGATTATTCTGATGGGAAAATGAATCCTGTGGTTAAAAAGGCTGATGTCCAGCTTTACAATGAAAGGCAACGTCCCATTTGTCACTATGACAAGACACAGACTCTGCCAACTCAGAGAAATCTTTTACAGTGTATTGAATTTCTACAAGCAAGTGGCCTCTATAAAATGTAACATTGGTTGACAATATCCCATCGGAGACAATTTAAATCACCTCGATGTTCTCATTCACAATCTAAAGTCTTTCCGTACAGATTGGGTTAACCGTCAACTACGATGTGCAGCTGAACACTACAGCAGATAAAATACTGTTCACTTACATTCATTCATAGACAAATCTAAATTAATCCAATCTAATTTCTCACAATGGAGAGATTTTGTGTCATGTGCTGTTTCAGAGGCTTTTTTTAAACCTTGCCTAGAGAAGATTCTCAGGGGGAAAGTGGTGTACTCTTTCACCCATTGTGAGATAAATCTCCTGTATGAGCTATAACATGGGTGTGGCTTTGCAATAAAAAGGAACCAGTCTAGAGATCCATGAATAAGGTACTGAAAAACTACTGTACTATAACTACTTCTGGATTCTTATCATCATTTGACCACAGCCACAAACACCTTTTTAGAGGGGAACATAGAGGGGAACACATTTTCTATGATGAGAACTAGACTTATTGCAAGATTAATGTTTTACCTATTTGCCTACTGCAAGATTTATTTACACTATCAACAACAAGGACACAGTAGTGATGCACCGAAAAGGCCTAGTGTAGAAGAGAAGAGAAGAGAAGAGAAGAGAAGAGAAGAGAAGAGAAGAGAAGAGAAGAGAAGAGAAGAGAAGAGAAGAGAAGAGAAGAGAAGAGAAGAGAAGAAATACAGTGACCCTATTGGACTCCAACCATGGTCTATTGCTGAGATGGTCAGATGAACAGT
>CABFOS010040882.1:8988-19556 GCA_900660315.1 Diretmoides pauciradiatus
CCATCATGTAACACCTTGTGTAAACAAATACAATTTCAATTTGATTTTAAAGGCCATCTTACTTGTTTCATTAACTAAAAAACGTGGTAAAGAATTCCATGCCTTCCTATGAGCTGGAGCAAAGCCTGCGATCCCCCTGGCCACTGCAGGGAACAGTTAGGTTAGTTGTTAGGAAGGTGACAGGGTTGCAGGGTTAGAGACTTTGCTCTGATTGGTAGTATTGCTACCAGAGGCACCTGTACAATAGTAAGCTGTATGTAATGGCATGTACTGTACACCTGCAACTGTGCAGATCTGAATGGATGGAAAGGGCTGTCACAATCAAATAAACATTCTGTAATAGTCACTTTATTTACTCTTGATTTTCAAACCTGGTCATGGGACATTTGATTATGTTGTTGTGGAAATAATCAAATGGTATAATATATGAATCCTGCTATGTTATTGATGGTCAAAATTAAAATACTGATCATGACACTAGCTACCCCACCTCATAGTTTTGTATCCAAATCTGATTTAAATTCTGGTTGCTGGATAGTCACTGACATGGTGTTTTGGTTAATTATATTAGCTTAGCTCATCTCACATATGCCACAAAATCGTCAACATTGGACAGTGTAATTTGCCTTAAGACTTAGTAAGAGTCAATAAGCATCAGTCCTTCCTCCGGTGTTGGTATGGGAGGACAATCCTTCTGTTCTGTGAAGTTCAGTGATAAAAAAAATGCCTAGAAGAAAAGAAATCAGGTCAGGAACAATGTTTGTAAAAGGCAACTTCAAGTTACATTGTGTCATTTATTTACAGTGACTACAGCATTTTTCAGGCATTCTAATAAAACATTTCTGGGATGATCCAATCCCCTTAACCTGGGGACAAAGTGACGGAGACAGACGAGATATAATGGCCCTTTAAATGTGACAAACAAGAGTAAAGGGATCTGACCCCGGGCAGTCTGTGCTGCTGACACCCGCAGCATCTCTGTGTTTGGGACCTCCAATGGGGAAATCACGTCGCTGTTGTCGGCGGAGGGATACACTAATGAATGTCATCGTCGTGCTGAGGCTTCGGCAAAGCAAAAATGTCTGCCTAAGGGAAACTCGTAACTGATATATATATAGACTAGAGGATATTTTTTCAGGTATCGCTACATAAATCCCTATTTCGCTATTTTTTGGGCGTATCGGAAGAAAACGAGGCTTCTACTTCCACACCCGATCACCCTAGTCGGACTCTTACTCGGACAAAAAGGTAAAATATCCACGGGAGTTTGCCAAAAGCTTTCGGACTGGTGAAAGAAGTTGAGAGTTGAGGAAGACCAACATTACAGTACATGTGCAGTATTTGTTATCTTTAACCACTATGTGTTGTCGTATTTCACTCGTAAGTATGACGGTTTACTTACGGACTTCTCTATGCTAATGTCTAACGTTGACTAAAAAAGCGCTGCAGCTGCGTGCCGCTCGCGAGCTACGTCCAATCAATCCGGATCGGTAACGGCAGCTTTCCGGTGTTAGCTTAGCTTGTGACGTTAGGCGCACTAGCTAACCGAACAGCGTCGGCTAACGTTCACTTGCAAAGGTTTGCCATCGCAAATCACTTCAATTAACAGTGATTCCAATTAATATTGGATCGACACGCGCGTGCGTCAACATTATAAAGAGATACATTGTCACTGTAACGTTAGTAACGCGATGCTGCTGCAGGTCGCGCGCTGTGCCATCCACTCAGAACGCGTCCATCAACGGTCGTTATCGTTCATCTTCTGCTCGTTCGGCTCATGGTGCGGGAAATAAAGGTGTGTGAGGAGGAAGATGTTGGATGTTTGATCAACTGGAATGTGGCAGCATGTTCAGTGTCTCTTCCACAACCAACTTGAAGTTGTAACTTAACGGCGGCCGTCTTTTATTCTGCATCCATAACAAATAGTGCGGCCAAACATTCCCCCTATAGGAAATCAATCACCAAAGATGTAACCTAACAAACTGTGTTCTCTTCAGGTTTTTACATCGCCAGGATGAACCCTCAGCAGCGGATTGCCGCTATTGGAACAGACAAGGAATTAAGTGACTTGCTGGATTTTAGTGCGGTAAGAAGGGGTTTCACTGTTCAGTTGTTCAGTTTTACCATCTTATATATAGCCTATATATAACGCTTTATTTCAGACTCAAAGGGAGGTCCATAGAAACAGTACAAAAACAAACAATACATAAATACATATATAAAAAAGGCCTTAATACAGTGTTACAGTGCATAGGTAACAAGGCTCATATGCCAGTGTCTCCACATACTTGATTTGTATCTTGTGTGGCTTTTCTCAGGGTTCGTTAGAGCCACAATGATGGAGTTCATACACTTATCTAGTCGACACATAAATCTGTACATAAGATTTCGTAAAAGTGCTTTGAAAGTAGGCAACCTTAAATTCACAAACAGTTGGCTGGCACTGTGCCATCATCTTATATTTCAGAGTATAATTCACTTAATCAAAGCATATTGGTTCTGTCAGGGCCGGTACGAGTTTGTTGAGAATTATTCAATTTCTACATCTTTTATTATCAAAGATCACCAAGCTGCTTTTAAAATATTTACTATTGTAGTTGCTATTCTGAATAAGTTTGCTTTTACGTTGCAGAGAAGTTGCTCCAATTGTAGGTGTATGTCTAAAACATTTTTTCTTCTTCTTGTAGATGTTCTCTCCACCTGTAAACGGTGGGAAAAACAGGCCCACCACTCTCGGAAGCAGTCAGTTCAGTGCATCAGGTAGGATTTCATCCCAGAAACCTATTTCAATCAACCCTCTGTTATGTAGTGTCTCTTTGTCCTGGTTTGCCTGACTCATCAATCTGTTCTTCAAAATCAGTTATGGTTACTGACTTGTACCTCTGCTGCTTGAATGGGGTTTGGGTTTATTTATAAATGGAGGATGAAGGAAAGGGGGCTTCATTTTCCACCTAGCATGTGATTCATTTCCCACCTCTGTGTGACGCTTGTCTGCACAGTACACATCTGGCGCTTGAAACATGAGCTCTCCACCTGAAATTGTCATGCAGTACTGTTGTAAAGACATGGAACAAAGAATGATTTAGGCCTTATACATTTGTAAAAGGTTTCTTGATCTAACTATCATGGTGTAATGTAATTGATACTACTCCCATATTGTATTTTAATATCAGAAGCATAAATTAATCAGGAATATTTTGATACTTTGATGAAGGCGTGTGGCCAAGTGTGAGTGTAGCAAGTGTTCACAGAAATACTATATATCTGATGCAATGCAGTATGTTATTACCGTGGTTTACTATGTGGTGTCTCAAAGACAAATTTCTGATTGGGTAATATACAATGTTTAATGGTCTTTTCCATGAGAAGGTTGTCTTAATCGGTGGTGTTTTATCTAGGAGCATCTATTATTGCCAAACAAGCTGGTGCATGGTTTTTGTTAACGTGATAACGAGCACTTACGAGCAATCACTTCCTAGCTATAAATGCTCTGGGACATTAATTCAAAGCACATCTATTGTCTGATGTGCTACTAGAGAAAGTCAACAATCAAGCATTATGTTTTGTGAAAGCATGTTTTGTGTACATCCACAAAGCCTTGTTGTTCTCAGTTATCTTGGAAACGAAAGACGCACAATTAGTGGAAATTGAACAAAAGTACAAAGAAACAACAGGATAGCTGTTGCACATGAACTATGGATGCGTGAGGATGAATTGTAGAATACCTAACCACTTAAGTAAGAACAATGTTTTGTGTGCCTCACTTAATTAAACCAAATGCCAAGGAATTATGGTGAAGCTGATGTTGCTTTTTAAGGTAAGTTATACCTTACTGGTGAGGATCACACAAGTATGTTGGCTACAATGCATGCGTTATATCAACAAAGTTGATATACTGTAATCAGCAATATGCTGATTAAAATGAGTCCCACGTGAAACAATATCCTAGAAGATACAGTTTTACAATGGCATGTCTGAACCTGAAAGGAGGTCACTTGAAACTGACTTTTAAAGACTTGAGTTGCATTAATACCATCCTAGCTTTGATTATCCAGATACATGGGGTACACATGGGGTAAACAGACACATTTGTGTCTCATAGCCAAAACACAACCATGGATGTGACATACATAATGAAAGCTCTGTATTCATGAAGTTTGGTGGAAGCTGGGGTTTGAACTCAAATTACACACACTTTTTTTCAAAATGTCATTGCATGCACTAATAAACATTTTTATTTATGGTGCTGCAGTATACATCAGAAACACCATCTGTGCTATCTCAAGAATTGATGGCATCCAAGAACTGAACTGAATTAACTTTGCTGTATGCTGTAGAATTTAATATAGTACGGTATGGTCATCATGTGACCCACCACCTTTAGGCTGGGGCATGCACTCGATGACTTCCAAAATAGACCAGCATCAGCATGGTGCTTTTTGTTTGGAATAGAAAAGAAATGGAGACTGTCAGGAAAATTGTCTTTTACAGCCAAAGCTCATTGTCATAGCAGTGTATTGTCAGCTGACAATTGGTCCATTCAGCTTCATCTTTTAGAAACATAATGTTTAAATTTAGGTGTGTTTTTAGGTATACATGTGGGTGTACTGTTTCCAGCATTTTTTGTTCTTGGTTCATTTCTTCAGGGTTTGTATTTTCTATAATTTGAAACTGTCAGAATTTCAAATTTGTTGTAATGTCCCAATCAAACATGAGTTTAGTAACCTCATTCTGAGCGCTTTATGGGTTTCCATATTTAGAAAGCATGACTAATCTACAGTAGTTATTAGATAGTTTCAGTTTTAGATCATGCGGTATGTTAACTTTCACAGCATAGAATGAAAGTAATAGAAAGATAAGAGCAAAATTATGTGCAGATTTATTTCTAAATGAATACACAGCTGCAGCCAAAATGCTACTTACTTTGTAAGAGAATTCCATGCATCCTGTAAAAAGTGTAGTTTAAAGACTAGTTTTACAGTCATGGAAAATGCATGAAAAATTAGAAAGAAAAAAATAAAATGTCATTAAGTTGGCTATATCTGTAAAATAAAAGAAGTGACAGATCTTTCTCTGGAAAGTCACAAGAAATTTAGATGTTTACAGTTCCAGTGACGAGAGGACCTGGCTCCATACCTTTCTCTTTTATCCACACTTCTTCTAAACATTCTGTTAGAGCAAAGAAAAAGCAGTATACCTACCAAAATGATGTGAAAAGTCAATTCTAGCTCAAGCCAAAGGTGTCTCTGGGACTTCAGCCAGATTAGTCAAGCCTCTGCTCCCCCTTTGTGATCTCCTTTACCATGACAGCTTCTGCTGCGATGACTTCAACCACCGCAGCAAGAGCAGAAGCTTGGTGTAACAAAAATGGGAAAGGTCCAACTCTTGTCTCCCAAGTATCCCTTACCCAAAAAAGAGCACCTTCTCAACAGTAGTTTGATTCATTAGATGATACTGATACATTTAATAATTTTACAGAGATAGTTATAGTATAGTTATAGTATAGTTATAGTATTGTTCTTCCATTGAAATATGTTTGCATTTATTTATTTGCAGTAGCAAATAGCTCAATTTTGGGGGCTAAAAGTTTGGGACTGAAATGGTTTAATTCATAAAAATATTGGAAAAGTATATTTTCGTATTGTATTGAATTTGAGATACTGGTAGCATATGTGCAGGGGTTCTCAAACGTTTTTATATCACAGACCTTGAAATCTACTGACCCTCACTCCATAAGGTTTTGTTCAAAGGATCCCCATATGGGGCCCAATGGTTGGTGTAAATTATACTGTTGTGTGAAAGAGTTCAAGAGTGGAGACTTTGGCCCTCCAGAGACCAGTGTGGAGTCGTCCAAGAGTGAAATGTGACAATGTCGCTTTTAACAACAACTTCCACTCACATAGACATTTAACATCAGTAACATCTCTTACTCTGCTTGCATCACTCTTGATAAGTTGTTATACAATTATTATTTGGAGGAATAAACTTCAAATAAAGTGGTATAAAATGCCCAGATCAATCCATGTAGGCATGGTAATAATGTCACCTTAAAATACATATCTAATGCGAGTGTGAACTGTAGCTTCTCTAACGTGGAGCAAGAAACTGTTCTGGATGAATGGGAAAATGCTTTTGAATGACAAAATTGGGTAGTGATCCCTTGTCCTTGTGTGTGATGCCCAATTTATGGCCAACCACCTAGTGGGCACACTATTCTGATGGCATGGCAAGCATTTACTCAAAATCAGTAATTTAGTTCCAGCTGCCCTTGTTGGTCAAGATTTGGACAGTCTTGTAGTCTGATCTTAGCTTAAACAGTTACAAGCCTTGGTGATGACACATTGTAGGTTGAGACTTTTAAGAGTAAAGCCTCTTTCACACATGAACTCCGGACATTGTCCAGAGTTGCCCTTTCTCACATGTATCATGCAAAAGGAGATTGTCAGTGTCAAATGCGTTCTCACCAGCCGGAAGTACTCCGTTTGGTTTAGGCAAAGGGTGGAGAGTGCAGGAGGCAGGACATGACGCAAAAAGTTGCGGAAATCAACTTGTATCTGTTGTTGTCCTACCCTTCCCCAACGTTGCATGGGGATGGGTTGACCACAGTAAACAGCCTAATCACAGTGACCACCGCCGTGGCTCTGGTAACGTATACATGCATCGTTTAGAGACGTGCATCAGATCTCTATGAAACCCAATCAGAGACTTGACTCTTTTGAAGGACACAGACAGGGAGAGAGCGTGACAAAATGGTTATTAAACCAAGAGCGAGCGAGACGATCTCCAGACCGAGCAGCAGGGGAAGGGGAGACGTGACCATGGAGGGCTGACAGAGCGAGATGCCAGAATGAAGAAACGTGGGGATGGGAGGATAAAGAAATGGAGGGGCTGCTGCAGACCTGATGGGGGTCAGGAGGGAAAGAAGAGAGAGTGTTGGTGTTTTCAGCATATCACAGAATCAGAATGGCCTCAGCAGAGGGAAGTGAACACATATCCAGGAAGACTTGAGAGGACAGAATTAGAATTTTGATATGGATATGATATCCTATTTCATCTTTCATCATTTTTGTTGTTGTTTTTTTACTTCTATTATCTTTCTGTCCTCTCAATCTTCTGACACTACATTTCAAACAGCATAAATATATCACCTCTCTTCATTTGGACACAAGGAACTCATCCTTTTACATCGCTGGGGTAAAGAAAATAACAATCCAATGAACAGAGCGGAAACAATTTTGAACGTCAATCAGTATGAAAAGCAGCCATTAGTCTGAAATATTGTTTCATATTATTAGACAGGAAACTAGTTATAACCGTGTCATTTTCTCCATTTCCTACATATCAAATCTAGAGGCAGAAATAGTGTCTTCACCGCCGGTATGGACAGTTTGTCAGTCCACAGAGTCTATAGAGAACTAAATTGTTTCAAAAAAATAAAAGAGACTTTAGATATCTCCCCTCCAACTTTCAAAAACAGCTCCTATCTCTTCCTCATTTCCTCCCAATCCAGCGGGCGATGATAAAGGAAGTAGGAAGCAGAAGGCCTTCTGGGAGTCTGTTCTTCCAGTCTGCCCATTCTCAGGGGAGACGGGAGGGAAATTACTATCAACCACACCAGTTTGGAGCAGCGGTGGCTATCAGATAAGACAGCGGTGTACACGTCACTCGTAAATCAATCAAGGTCACCTTATGTTCTCTTTGCTTCTGTGTTGGCTGCTTTTGATTCATCCTCAACCAACACAACAAAAGCTGCTACAAAGTCAGGCTGAAAAACTATCATAATTTGACTAATTCAGCCAAATCATATTTGTGTCCTTTTGTTATTTGTTTGACTCATCCTCTGACTGCTGATGTCCTGTGTCAGAGCTTTGAGGTACTGAAGCCTCAGTGCTGGTCAGCTGTCCCACATCGCCACCTCCTGGTCATAACAACACCAAACACAACATTTTTATATGTTTTGTATATTTTTGACTCATCAACCTCACTATTAATTTTCATAAAGTTGCGATTGAGTAACAACTTTGTGTGAGTATGCAAACAAGTTCATTATTATTTTTTTCTAGTTTGTCTTCTCTGTCCCGAGTTTGGTCACATGCTTTGTACAAACCAAAAAAAAAGGAAAATATTTGTATACCTAATTATTAGTAAACATTTTTTTATTTGAATGCTGAAATCCAAATATTATTTTGTTATTACAATTAACCTGAAGCTTCAGTATGCTCATAGAGCGGCTGGGTTTCTGGAACTAGATTAGCAGGAAACTAATTTCACAGTAGAGTCACGGTGCTTCACAAAACAAGACATTCTTAATTTATTGCAATACATTCAATAAGTAGAAACTCATATCTGCATGTAGACTGGGAATTTAAATGTATGATGCATTTGCAACAATCAGCTGTTCGGATCTTGATGAAGAAATTACAGTAGAAGAATGGCAGGATATTTGATTACAATCGCAAATACAAACTATAAATACTTAGTTCAAATTGCTCCAATACAAATGGATAATGAGACTATATATTACTCCGGTCTTACTCCATCGTATCATAACACAGCTGATCTATGCATCAAATGTGGTGTACAAAATGGCAGCTTGTTTCATTGCCATACAAGAGTATTGGAAGAGGATAATAACTTTATCCATTGCCACAAACGAGGAACTTCCACTGTGGTGGAAATTTGCACAGTGCACAATTCTGTTTTTATCAATGTATTACTGCTACAATATGTTCGGAACATTATATAGGCCATCTGATGATTCATGCACATTATATATCTGTACACTCTGTTATTCTGACGTCTCCTCTCCACAGTATAAGACAGTTCTCTACTGTGTTTACTGTCTCACTCACCAGATCCGTGTGGTCTGGTGAGTGAGACATACATATTGTAGCAGTAATACATTGACAAAAAAACAAATTGTGCAGTCACATAAAACATGACGTGATAAGGTAATCAGCCAATTTCCCATGACACCACTATGCCCCAAACTGTGTATTTCTGGATGCTTCTTAATACAAATAAGAATATTTTGTTTGCTTGAAGCTAAACTTAAAATTGCTCTGTCATGGAAATCTGTTAATAGACCCAACAAGCAAAGTTGGGTTGATGGATGATGATGCTGCAATGTCTGAATAAGTAGAAACTTCCATACATAGTAAAGGGGAAATACAATATCAAAAGAGAGAAATACAATATTGTTGAAAAGATTCAAGTTCAAGAAGCTTTGATTTGAAAGATTTGGGTTTATTCGGGTTTATTCATGAAATTTCTGGAGATTTTGCAGTGACCTGCTGTTTATTTTTTATTTTTGATCTTGATTTTTGTACAGTTATGTTATTATTAAGTGTGGGAACACTTTTATCCACCACAATGGTCAACAAATACTACATCATTTTACATTGCTGGGGTAAAGAAAACAACAATCCAATGAACAGTGAGTGGAAACAATTTTGAACGTCAATCAGTATGAAAATCAGCCATTAGTCTGAAATAGTTTCAAATTATTAGACAGGAACCTTATTATTATAACCATGTCATTTTCTCCATTTCTTCCATTATACTCAAAGTGCCTTCATGTGTTTTGCTTAGATATTACCTTTTTATGTGCCTTTTATGTTCAGTGTGAAGTGTATAAAAATATTTGTCCCAAAAAAACAATAAGAGGGAAATCAAAAACTCAAATCTTGTCAGTTAATCTTCAGACACACGAGATCACCTCGTGATCATAAAACAAAATATAGCCGCAAGCGGCAATGTGACGGAGTCCTACAGATATGACCCCATATAACCCTATAATGACAGACATGACCCCGTAACCATATAACCATAAACCATATAACCATAAACCATATAACATATAATCATATAACCATTAACCATAACCCATATATGGGAAGAAACTTTTGTTGTTGTTGTAATTTTACCCCATTTTTCTCCCAATTGTACATATCCAATTCCCCTGCCTAAGCGGTCCGGTCACTGCTCCACCCCCCACTGTCGGTCTGGGGAGGGTGTAGACTAGCACATGCCTCCTCCGACACATGTGAAGTCTGCCACCGCCTCTGATACACCAGTCGGCGAGGAGTTTCACTGGGAAGGCATAGCACGTGTGGAGGACCACGTTATCCTCCCCAGTTCTGTTCAGACCAGTAGGAGGCGCTAGTTCCCGACCGACCAGTAGGAGGCGCTAGTTCCCGACCGACCAGTAGGAGGCGCTAGTCCCCGACCGACCAGTAGGAGGCGCTAGTCCCCGACCGACCAGTAGGAGGCGCTAGTCCCCGACCGACCAGTAGGAGGTGCTAGTCCCCGACCGACCAGTAGGAGGCGCTAGTCCCCGACCGACCAGTAGGAGGCGCTAGTCCCCGACCGACCAGTAGGAGGCGCTAGTTCCCGACCGACCAGTAGGAGGCGCTAGTCCCCGACCGACCAGTAGGAGGTGCTAGTCCCCGACCGACCAGTAGGAGGTGCTAGTCCCCGACCGATCAATAGGAAGTGCTAGTGCAGCAACCAGGACAAATCCCTGTGTCCGGCTTCCCACCCGCAGGCGCTGCCAATTGCGCCTGTAG
>CABFOS010040893.1:0-10617 GCA_900660315.1 Diretmoides pauciradiatus
GAAGATCAGCGCCATGCCCCCCCTCCCACCCCTGTATCCCCACATTCACATTCACTTTCAGACAGTCCATGCGTCTCACCTGTCTTTGTCTGTAGACAAAGACAAAGACAGAGTGTTCACGAGGAGAGAGGTTATGGCGTTTAACAAGTCAAAGTATCTCTGCAATGAGAGTGCAAGACAGCTGAGCATGGGAGTCCTAACATAGCGTGGTATGTTCCACCCTGGAAGCTCAATAATGCCCTCAAGGTTAGAGCTGTACTCTGAACATAAGGTGTGGAGTTGTGAAAGTTGAGTGCAGGGAAAGTCCATGCCAAATGTCAAAAGGGGCGTAGCACTTTCTCCAGTGATGTATAGGACCATATTATCACCTTGTAGACACCTCACACTTCCCCTGGGTCACACTACAATATAACACTTGACAGCAATCTTGACCTTTGGTTCTTTGAATGTTGTAAATCCAAGACACTTAGTTCAGCACCTTATTATTTCCATTCCCCATCCGTCCTTCCCCTCCTTAGCAAGTTGAGAATGTCTCATTCATTCTTGCCTCTATAATGAATTATAATCCTCTATAAATGCAATGTAGGAAGCTATGGGCTGATAAACAAACCACTGTGAACACAAAATAAAAAGTAGATAGACGGACAGACAGACAAGATATACAGACAGATGGACACATAGATAAATAGAAGCAGTGAATGCAACAGAATTTGAATTAAATGTCTTACAATACACCTGCAAGTGAACATATGTAGTGCTCATTAACTACCTGATGAGCCTATCCTTCCCTTTTTGTACTTATTTAGAGCATGACTGCCTCATTTGCTTGCTGGGATTTTAAAACTCAACATGAAATATTGTCACAAAGTACTCACTCTAGCTATTCAGTCTTTGAGTATAGGTTTAGGGCTACAAGTGTGTCATCTCTCATTGCTAATTATGGAGCCCCACACTGATATGGAAAGAAAGGAACAAGCATTGACAATTAATTACCACGAGGATCGTGTAAATAACTCATGAGCTTTTAAACTCCAAATCGGGAGATGCAACACTGGATGATGCCGAAAATGTAGTCAGTGTTGGACCCCTCCTCTTCCCTCCTGTAACAACAAGAACAGATCTCATAGGTCTACCATGCCCACACCTCTTGTCCCACATATTGTTCGGGTCCTTTTTTTCAAATCGGTATAATCTCATGTCCTATTTCCATGTATGGCTCAACAGAACCTTATATAAAGAGGGACGAGGGGTAAGAAGACGCAACACCAGACTATCAGATACCAGGCAGCCTGCAGGTAGGATCTCCGCATGTATTAGATTACTACAAATTGGGTACAAATAGGGTACAATATGAAATTAATATCTGTTTATTTGTTCAATTCTCAGTAGGGGGATCCAAAAGTAATCAACATCAGGTAAGACTTCCATTCTCTGATATTATATTAATTGTTATCTTCCTTTTAAAACATGGTTTCCAGAATTATTCATTCAATAGAAGCATTTTGATAAGCTTTAGTATGGATAGTATGGATTTATTATGGATAGTATGGATTTAGTATGGATTTTTCATATTCATATCAGTTGCATGTTTCAAACACAGCATCATTAATCACCATTATGTGAGAAACATGCAATTTCGTAGGCACACATGTTAACCGTTCACTCCGAATATGGCAACCATTTTTATTATAGGCTGCTGTGCTTATTTATATACATGTCTTAACTAAATATTTGAAATTTCTTAGTTTTCTTTTAATACCTGGATGACATTGTAAAGAAACTTATGAATTATAAATTAACTATATGAAGTTAAGTGCATAGATGTCAGGGATGCTATAGGGGATGCTGTTGAGTATTTTGGTGTTGAGGCTAAAAATCTTTGGCAACCATTCTCAGGTAAACTTCTACAACCGCAAAGATGGGAGACGCCATGATGGCGGAGTTCGGAGTCGCTGCTTCTTTTCTGAGAAAGTCAGACAGAGAGCGTTTAGAGGCCCAGACCCGTATATTTGACATGAAAAAAGAATGCTTTGTAGCTGACCCTGAGGTTGAGTATGTCAAGGCCAGGATCACAAGCAGAGACGGGGACAAAGTCACTGCTGACACTGAGTTTGGAAAAGTAAGTGTTTCAGTTTAACTACATATAATTGAGGGCAGTTAGGTAACACTGGTGTCAGAGCAGCCAAATAAATTCTCCTCCTCCATTGCTATTCTTACCTTGGTAGGACTAAATACTTCACACCCTTTCAGGCTTGATTTTTTATGTTGTTGTTGTGTGTTAAGTGTTTGGAAGCCATTTGGTGCTGATTCATCATTGCCATAGTCTGCCAGCATATCTGAATATACACTCACCGGCCACTTTATAAGGTACTCCTACTCAAAACGCAAATAGCCTGCTCCTCCAAACAGCAAATCATGTGACTGCAACTCAATATACAGTATAAAGCTTGCAGACATGGTGAAGTGATTTATTTTTTTGTTTCGACCAAACACTGAAAAAAGTAAGATGTGTGATCTAAGTGACTTTGACCGTGGTATGATTGTTTGTGCTGCGGCAAACAAAAAACATCCAGTGAGCGGCAGTTCTGTGGCCAAAAACACCTTGTTAGTGAGAGAGGTCAGAGGAGAATGGGCAGATTGGTTCAAGCTAACAGAAAGGCAACAAATGCTCAAATTAAAGCTCTTTACAATCCATGTGAAGAATCCAGGCTGTTCTGGGGCAAAGGGGGTCCTATAGTACCTGGTACTAGGTAGGTGTACCTAATAAGTGTACCTAAGTGAGTGTTGACTAAAACACTTACAGTAAAACAACCAGCAAACAATGGTTACAATATCGCCAATAAAGGAAAGAGATGCTAAACACCAGTCTGAGGTATTGATGCCTGTTAAGGCAGATAACACAAGGACCCAAACCTGGCAAACATTGTAATAATAGTTTAAATAAAAATACCATATATTTGAGCTGTAACAAACAGATCAAATGAGTGGAAAAGTAATTTAAATGAAGTTTATATCTTAACAATTAGTTGATTGGTTAATAACAAAATCTTTTCTATCTATTCAATCAACAGTCAGTGACTGTGAAGGAGATTGATGTCCATCCCCAAAACCCGCCAAAGTACGACAAAATTGAGGACATGGCGATGTTCACCTTCCTCCATGAACCTGCTGTGCTGTTTAACCTCAAAGAGCGTTATGCAGCATGGATGATCTATGTGAGTAATGATGACCAATCCACAGATCTCTCCACTGTATGAAACATTCTATTCAATGAAAAAAAGTCTTGTTATATCTTCCTTTACAGACCTACTCAGGGCTGTTCTGTGTGACTGTCAACCCCTACAAGTGGCTGCCAGTGTACGATCAGTCAGTGGTCAATGCCTACAGAGGCAAGAAGAGGAGTGAAGCTCCTCCTCACATCTTCTCCATCTCTGACAACGCCTACCAGTACATGTTGACAGGTAAGCCTATTCCTTTCATCTTGTCACATTGTAAGATTATACTAGCAATAATGAGTCTCTGCAAAAATCACTGATTTCCTGTATTCTTTACGACAGACAGAGAAAATCAGTCTGTCTTGATCACGTAAGTTTACTACTGTTTTTTACTACTTTGACAATTCAAATGCAATTTTATTTAAAAATGCGTAGGCATGTCAATATACAGTTTTGGTAATATTGTATGGACATGTCCAGTGGAGAATCTGGTGCAGGAAAGACTGTGAACACCAAGAGAGTCATCCAGTACTTTGCCAGTATCGCAGCTGTTGGTGGAAAGAAGGACGCTGACAAAGGTGCTGATAAAAAGGTAGCTCCCAGCAGTGAAGAAAATAAGCACATACAACTCAAACCTAACTTGTCACAAGACAGCAAAACAGCTATGTTCAACATGCCAAGTATGTTTTATCTAGGGTACCCTGGAGGATCAAATCATCCAGGCCAACCCTGCTCTGGAGGCTTTTGGGAATGCCAAGACCATCAGAAATGACAACTCCTCTAGATTCGTGAGTACACCTTTTCTTGGGAACTTTGTGTTCATGTCTTCGCTTCAATTATGATGCTTGATAAATAACACTGCACATGTAAGGGAAAAAGGTGCAGTGACATGAAATGTTTGTAATGCTCCCTGGGATTATATTCTTATTGCTGTCAGGCAATTATGCAGACAAGTGATCTCAAATTATGTGTTATGATAAATGTGTTAATTTGGCTAAACAAACTTCTGTTTTTTCACTTGTCTAAAGGGTAAATTCATCCGAATTCATTTTGGAGTTAGTGGGAAGCTGTCATCTGCTGACATTGAAACTTGTAAGTTAAGAATTGGCCATGAGCTCAGTATTAACTATACCAATGGGTCAAAAAAATCTACAATGGGAGGTACATGATGATCATGTTCACCTATTTTATTCTGGGTAGATCTATTGGAAAAGTCCCGTGTCACTTTTCAACTTAAAGCTGAGAGAGACTATCACATCTTCTACCAGATCCTGTCTCAAAAGAAACCAGAACTGCTGGGTTTGTATATATCACTCATCATTTTACAAAGTATATGATAAGTGCCTTTCATTTTAAGTTTCAATGGGGTGATAATGTTCTATTAAATATATAAGCCATCAAAAGTGTTGCATCTCAGAAATCTATGACGCTACAGTATATACTTTTTATGAGATGAGAAAAAGGGAAAATATTTCATACCTCATACATTTGAGAAAGACTGAAGGTACAACTTGCAGTGAACAGACCAGTCCCATTACTGCTTAACTTGGATTAACTTGTGTAATTTTACATTTTTCACTAAAATTATGTTACACCTTTTCATAAAATGTAAAAGCATCTTCACTGAGATTCACTGTCAGTTTATGGTATACTAACCACAATGGTCTCTTCACAATTTACTGCTTTACAGAGATGTTGCTAATCACCACCAACCCGTATGACTACCAATTCATTTCGCAAGGGCAGACCACTGTCGCTTCAATAGACGATGGTGACGAGCTAATGGCCACTGATGTAAGTGTAATACTTCAGGTACCTGTGAATTAAACCTCTTCTACGATATCTTAACTATTACTCGTATATTACACTTTGTTCAGAGTGCCTTTGATGTGCTGGGCTTCACCCAAGAGGAGAAGAATGGCATTTACAAGCTGACTGGTGCCATCATGCATTACGGCAACATGAAGTTCAAGAACAAGCAGAGGGAGGAGCAAGCAGAGGCTGATGGCACTGAGGGTCAGTGTTCAATTTCATCTCAACTTCAAGCATTTTATTCCATCTACAAATGCTGCAAGAATATGTCTTACTAAACACTGCCTTTTTAGATCTTGACAAAGCATCATACCTAATGGGCCTGAACTCTGCTGATGTGATCAAGGGTCTTTGTCACCCAAGGGTCAAAGTAGGAAACGAGTGGGTTACCAAAGGTCAGAATGTAAATCAGGTGAGCTATTAACCATGAGCTATCAGGAAAAAATGTTATCAGTAGCTTTATAGTTGAGAATATTTTTTAAAAAACTTCTCCATCTAGGTGAACTACTCTATTGGTGCCCTGTCCAAGTCGGTGTATGAGAAAATGTTCAACTGGATGGTGGTGAGAATCAACCACCAACTGGATACCAAGCAACCTCGCCAGTACTTCATTGGTGTTCTGGACATTGCTGGATTTGAGATCTTTGATGTGAGTACTCAAATATTGCAGATTTTACATAAGGTGCAGACACAAACGGCTTGCATGTGCCAATATCTTTCCACAAAGAACAAACAAACTTAAAATTACAACACCTGCATTATTTAATTAATTAAGCTTACCAGAACATTATCTAACCAAAGACCTTCAAAACTCCATGATGAACAACCATTATCAGACAGTTGATTCATGTCACCACACAAATGAGGACTGAAACATTTTTTTTTCTTCTTTTCCAGTACAACACATTTGAGCAACTGTGCATCAACTTCACTAATGAGAAGCTGCAACAGTTCTTCAACCACCACATGTTTGTGCTGGAGCAAGAGGAGTACAAGAAAGAGGGCATTGTGTGGGAGTTCATTGACTTTGGTATGGACTTGGCAGCCTGCATTGAACTCATTGAGAAGGTTGGTATCTAAGGTTTTGCAGGAGTGTAAAGACATTGCTATATTGAGTAATATTTTATGGTGTATGTACTTTTATGTACTAAGCAACATGCAAACGTGCCAGATTTTTGTTGGGGAAAATCCACCACCCAAACAAGCCTGTGCGAGAGGCGCTGAGTGAAAGCTTTGGTGCATGGACAACATTTAAGTCTCAATGCCGACCAGCACAACTTTGTGTATATATCAGCACTACAAGCACCTACAGTAAAGCAACTCTGAATACAAGCATTTAAGTACACCAGCACGCTCTACTAAAACACGCCCCCTTTGACATAATCCGGACAAAATTACATGCAAATAGGGAGTCCCTGGTAAACACAGGCGCTATGATTTGAGCTTGTGTCCGGAACACTGTCCAAATTAGAATACTTATTACCTAAGAAACAACTCATTGGTAATATTTCATTGACTGATTAGTACTTTACTTTACTTCTTTATTCATTTAATCCCTCCTCAGCCCATGGGTATCATGTCCATCCTTGAAGAGGAGTGCATGTTCCCCAAAGCCAGTGATGCAACATTCAAAGCCAAGTTGTATGACAATCACCTGGGCAAAACAGCCAACTTCCAGAAGCCCAGAGTTATTAAAGGGAAACCAGAGGCTCATTTCTCCCTGGTTCATTATGCTGGCACCGTTGATTACAACATCACTAACTGGCTGGTGAAGAACAAGGACCCTCTCAATGAGACTGTTGTCGGACTCTACCAAAAGTCAGCACTTAAGTTGTTGGCAATGCTGTTTATCGGTTATGCTGGTGCAGATGCTGCAGGTATGTAAAATTTCTTCTCAGCAAACAGATAAAAAGCACAATAAATATTCAAGATGTTTTGGAAATGCACAGTCTATCTTTAAAAAAAAATCATATCCACAGATGCTGCTGGAGGAGGGAAAAAGAAGAAGGGTTCTTCCTTCCAGACTGTATCTGCATTGCACAGGGTGAATTTACATTTACATTTAACATTTTACTGTGGAAAGGACATTATACTGTTAAGATATCCATGTCACATTACAGATAACTGTTTGAGCAGCGCCATCATTTTTTTGTTAAGATAAATTTAGTATCTTTAATTGTTTGTATATATGTACGTATTACTGTATTAACTATTGGCGATGTCCTAACATCCTAGCATTATTGCTTCCATAGGAAAACCTGCATAAGCTCATGACCAACCTCAGGTCAACTCACCCCCACTTTGTACGCTGCATCATCCCTAATGAGACTAAGACTCCTGGGGCCATGGAGAATCCTCTCGTCATGCACCAGCTGCGCTGTAACGGTGTACTGGAAGGCATCAGGATCTGCAGAAAGGGCTTCCCCAACAGGATCCAGTATGGTGACTTCAAACAAAGGTAAAAAAATAAAAAATAAAAAAGGTACACCTATATTATTTCTGGAAAAATGGTGTGTCTATATGACAACCATTCCAATTTCAACAACATCAGTGTCAACATCATCTAACTTAACATCTGCTGTTAATTTCAGATATCGGATCCTCAATCCCAATGCGATCCCAGAGGGACAGTTCATTGACAACAAGAAGGCAGCAGAGAAACTCCTGGGCTCGCTGGACATTGACCATGAACAGTATAGATTTGGACACACAAAGGTTAGATCTGTCATGAAACGGCAACAAACCCTTTTACATAGAATATTTATTAATTAATGTTTCTACAACATTAATTTTTAGGTGTTCTTCAAAGCTGGTCTCCTGGGTGTTCTTGAGGAGATGAGAGATGATCGTCTCACTCTCATCATCACAGGAATTCAGTCAAGAGCCAGAGGAATACTTGCCAGACTTGAATTCCAGAAAATTGTTGAGCGCAGGTTGGAATACTGTCATTGATTAGTTATTACCAAATTACTGATTGAGAGGTAAAAACATTACAATATTTGAATCCTAAATGAATTATTATTCACAGGGATGCCTTGCTGGTGATCCAGTGGAACGTGCGTGCTTTCATGGGTGTCAAGAATTGGCCCTGGATGAAGATGTACTTTAAGATCAAGCCTCTGCTGAAATCAGCTGAGTCTGAGAAAGAGATGGCAAACATGAAGGAAGAATTCCTGAAGCTAAAGGAAGCTTATGCTAAATCTGAAGCCCGTAAGAAAGAGTTGGAGGAAAAAATGGTCTCTCTTCTCCAAGAGAAGAATGACCTACAACTCCAAGTCCAAACTGTGAGTTACAGTGATGTCACATTGTTTTAATACTCTACTCTTGTACTTTTAGTAACTTATATAATATCCATTAGATATCATTTAAATATTAGCTGAATCTCTCTTTAACCAGGAGCAAGACAATCTCTCAGATGCTGAAGAGCGCTGTGAGGGTCTGATCAAGAGCAAGATCCAGTTTGAGGCCAAAACCAAAGAGCTGACAGAGAGACTGGAAGATGAAGAGGAGATGAATGCAGAGCTGACTGCTAAGAAGAGGAAACTGGAGGATGAGTGTTCAGAGCTCAAGAAGGACATTGATGATCTTGAGCTTACTCTGGCTAAAGTCGAAAAGGAAAAGCATGCCACTGAGAACAAGGTAATGTACAGTATAAATAACGTTGTTAAACTGTTTTACTTGACAGACTGATGGTATACTGACTAGATATGAATCTAGGTTAAAAACATGACTGAAGAGATGGCAGCACTGGAAGAAATCATTGCCAAGCTGACCAAGGAGAAGAAAGCTCTTCAGGAGGCTCATCAACAAACACTGGATGACCTGCAGAGTGAGGAGGACAAAGTCAACACTCTGACCAAGGCTAAAACCAAGCTGGAGCAGCAGGTTGATGATGTGAGTATCAGAATTATTTCAGACAGTTTAATTCTTAAGCCTAAAGTAATGTAAATATGATAGATGTCATTATTTTTTTGATACTTTCTGATAGCTTGAGGGATCATTAGAACAAGAGAAGAAGGTAAGGATGGATCTTGAAAGAGCCAAGAGGAAGCTGGAAGGCGACTTAAAGTTGACCCAGGAGAGCCTAATGGACCTGGAAAATGACAAGCAGCAAATGGATGAGAGACTTAAGAAGTAAGAAATAACCTGCACAATCATCTTCAATATCTACCTGATACAAAGACCTAAATGTTGCACATTCTACAGGAAAGACTTTGAGCTCAGCCAACTCAACAGCAAGATTGAGGACGAACAGGCCATGAGTGCTCAGCTCCAGAAGAAACTGAAGGAACTGCAGGTCATTTCAGCTTTAAAACGAATGAATGCTTTACTTTTCAAATAAATGTAAATAGAAACTGAACTTCTAACTCGTACAATTAGACAATGATGGGGTAAATCTGATACTTTCAGGCACGTATTGAAGAGCTTGAGGAAGAGCTGGAGTCTGAGAGAGCAGCCCGAGCCAAAGTGGAGAAACAGAGGGCAGACTTGGCCAGAGAGCTGGAGGAGATCAGTGAAAGGCTGGAGGAGGCTGGTGGAGCCACAGCTGTTCAGATTGAGATGAACAAGAAGAGGGAGGCTGAGTTCCAGAAGGTGCGCAGAGACCTTGAAGAGGCCACTCTGCAACATGAGGCCACTGCTGCTGCTCTGAGAAAGAAGAATGCAGACAGCGTGGCTGACCTGGGAGAGCAGATTGATAACCTTCAGAGAGTCAAGCAGAAGCTGGAGAAAGAGAAGAGTGAGCTCAGACTGGAGCTTGATGATGTGGTCTCCAACATGGAGCAGATCGTTAAGGCCAAAGTGAGCACAATGAACAAAAGAAACAACACGACACACTTGCTCTAGTATTATTCCACAGGTTATTTTGTCCTAGGATTTTCTGAAAAAGTTCATTAAAATGAAAAATGTATTTTCAGACAAACTTGGAGAAAATGTGTCGCACTCTTGAAGATCAGACGATTGAATATAGGACAAAAGCTGAAGAAAGCCATCGTGTCATTAATGATTTTACCATGCAAAAAGCAAAGCTTCAAACTGAGAATGGTAAGATAACTTATGCAAATCTTTGAGATTCACAATAAAACTTGACACAATAAAAACCAGATGTTGATTTCAGTCTCTGCTTAACAACAGGTGAGCTTGCCAGGCAAATGGAGGAGAAGGACGCACTTGTCTCTCAGTTGACCAGAGGAAAGCAGTCATCTACTCAGCAGATTGAGGACCTCAAGAGACAACTGGAGGAAGAAGTCAAGGTATCTCAATTGAAACAGTATCCACGTGGACATTACATTAATTTGACATGTTTCTAACTGATTTATATATATATTTTTTTACTTTACAGGCCAAGAATGCTCTTGCCCATGCAGTGCAGTCTGCTCGACATGACTGTGACCTGCTGAGGGAGCAGTTTGAGGAGGAGCAGGAGGCCAAGGCTGAGCTGCAACGCAGCATGTCCAAGGCTAACTCTGAGGTGGCTCAGTGGAGAACTAAGTACGAAACTGATGCTATCCAGAGAACTGAGGAGCTTGAAGAGGCAAAGTAAGAAAGTTTCTCTCCTCCTTAAGAGCATTATTATAAAGGAGAATTCAAC
>CABFOS010040924.1:9241-20927 GCA_900660315.1 Diretmoides pauciradiatus
GAATATTTTGTTATTGTTGGATCAGATTAAGTCCAGAATTCCAACACTGTATTGATGAACTTTTTGTAAATTAAGTAATGTAGATGTTTAACAATAATTTAAACCAAATGGACCCGTACGTAATAATTTATTACGTAATTTATTACGTAATTTAGTACGTAATTTATTAATAATTTATTCATAATTTATTTTGCCAGTATGGACGTCAAAATGTGTTAAATGGGTAAAATTGCATCCATGACGGTCTTAAAAAGTCTTAAAAAGTCTTAAAAAGTCTTAGATTGAATTTGTTGAAACCTGCAGAGACTCTGTGTCAGCTGAAGGGGGTGAATACAGTCACAACTATTTCTCTGCTTGTGTTTGAATGGAAAGTCACGGAGGGACATTGTGAAAGAATAGATCATTAAAACAGCAGTTAATTGAAGGCAACTCACCTGTCAAATACAACATAGTCAAGTTATTTAAAGGAATGAAGTGATTCTTTGCTTTAAGATCCTTGTTTGTTTTGTTTTTCCTTTCAGTGGCTCCTAAAATCATGATGCCGGATGTTGTGACAGTGAGAGCTGGATCTAAGATGGTGGTGGAGGCCATCGTGGCTGGTAAACCTGCTCCGTTCTGCAAGTGGAAGCAGGGCAACGAGGACGTGTTGACCTCTGACCGCCTGTCGGTCATCAAGACGCTGACTACCTGCACTCTGATCATCAAGAACGTGACCAGGAAGGACAGCAGCTACTACAGCCTGTCAGCGGAGAACAGCACCGCCAGGATCAACCAGATCCTCAGAGTCATCGTCATGGGTCCGTTTCAATGACACAACACCACATTAGAACTGAGGGTTCTAGATCAAAGATCTATCACTTGTAACTAATCCAGAACTTTAAAGCAGTGATTCTCAACCTTTTTCATGTCCCCGCAGACATCCCCGGTCCTCCAGAAGGTCCCCTGGAGGTCACCGAGCTGGACGTAGACGGCTGCACCCTCCTCTGGAACTCCCCTCAGGAGGACGGAGGCAGCAACATCACCAACTACATTGTGGAGAAGTGTGATGTGAGCCAGGGAGACTGGGTCACCGTGTCCAGCTCCTGCACCAAAACCAGCTTCCGAATGACCAAACTGAGCACCGGCAAGGAGTACGTGTTCCGCGTCCGCGCTGAGAACCGGCTGGGCATCTCCGAGCCCATCTACTCGGAGAAGATCGTCGCCAGACATCCATACGGTGAGCCACAATCAAATCCATTTGGAGCTTTATCACTGAAACAAATGCATGAAATTTCAGCTTGAATTCATTTTTGCACCACTGATGAAATGTATTTACAGTAAATACATTTATCAATCTAAAAAACCAACAACGTCAAATCCTCACAAAATAAATACACACTGTGCCCAGTGCTGATTGGTCCTGTTCTTGTGGAACCACACCTGATAGTGATAGCTGATTGGTCCTGCTCTTGTGGAACCACACCTGATAGTGATAGCTGATTGGTCCTGCTCTTGTGGAACCACACCTGATAGTGATAGCTGATTGGTCCTGCTCTTGTGGAACCACACCTGATAGTGATAGCTGATTGGTCCTGCTCTTGTGGAACCACACCTGATAGTGATAGCTGATTGGTCCTGCTCTTGTGGAACCACAGCGTTCTCTCCTGCTTCTTTCTTTAATAAAAAAGAACATTATGAACTGTTTTGTGTCCGTCTCGTTCCTCCAGATCCTCCTAGTGAGCCCATAAACTTCCAGATCAACAAGATCAACAAGGACTACGTCATCCTGTCGTGGGAGAAACCCAGCAGTGACGGTGGCAGCCCCATCACTGGCTATTGCATCGAGAAGAAGGAGAGGAACAGCCTGCTGTGGGTGAAAGCCAACGAGTCTGTGGTCAAATCCACCCAGTATACTTGCTCTGGTCTGATCGAAGGCCTGGAGTACACGTTCAGAGTATCTGCTCTCAACCTGGCCGGACAGGGCAAACCCTGCAAACACACCGACTTCATCACCGCCAGGACGGCAGTTGGTACGCTCGCTCTCTCCCTGTCTCTCTCTCTCTCTTTCTCTCTCTCTCTCTCTCTCTCTCTCTCTCTCTCTCTCTCTCTCTCTCTCTCTCTCTCTCTCTCTCTCTCTCTCTCTCTCTCTCTCTCTCTCTCTCTCTCTCTCTCTCTCTCTCTCTCTCTCTCTCTCTCTCTGCTCTCTCTCTCTCTCTCTCTCTCTCTCTCTCTCTCTCATGTATCTAAACCAGGGGTCTCAAACTGCTGGCCCGCGGGCCACTTATGACCCCCCACCCCCTCCATCCGGCCCGCGATATGATGTCAAAAATATAATGTAATCCAGCTCGAAAAAATATATATTTTAAATTTTATTATTATTTTTGTCTACATTTTTAATTTCATTTAATTTTTATAGTTGTTTCATGCCAATTTAAACTCCCCTTTAATATACAGTTGATATTTTAATTTGGTGCAAAATAATGGTGGAGAAGAAGCTGAACAAGAAAATATATTCAATGTAAGTACAAATGTATTCAGGGATTGAATGTGTTCAAAATTCAGTACAAGGTTTCATTGAGATGAAATAAAGTAGTAAGGGAAAATATTTGCACTAACTGTTAAAAATTGAAGTATATAAAAATATATAGAAAGTGCTGTTTGCATTTTCTTTGTTAAGTATGATGAACATATTTTAATAATGGAAAGAAAAATGTACTTGACCGTTGAAATGTCCCCAAGCCAGTTTGAGTTTGAGACCCCTGATCTAAACCTTTTCTATGTATATTCTGCTCTCTGACTCCATGTCTCTTGTCCTGTCCAGACCCACCAGGCAAACCAGAGCCTATGGATGTGACCAAGAGCTCTGTGTCATTGGTCTGGAACCGGCCCAAGCACGATGGCGGCAGCAAGCTGATTGGCTACTACGTAGAGTATACCAAGCTGCCCGAGGAGAAGTGGACTCGGTGCAACGCTAACTGTATGAACATCCAGACGGAGGACTACGTGGTGACGGGCCTGGAGGAGGGCCAGCAGTACCAGTTCAGAGTCATCGCCAAGACGGCCGTGAACGTGAGCCTGCCCTCCGAGCTGTCCGACCCCATCCCCGTCATCGCTGAGAACGGTATGGAAGGAACATTTCACTTCTCCACACACTGAACCTACTTCAAAACATCATTTAATACTGGATTGATTCTTTCATGAGTTCACTGTGGTTCATGATTATATGCTGCTGCTCCTTTTGTGCACAATAAAGTATCTTGGGGATGATGTTGTTTTCTTGAATGATGAATGTTTAAAATCCAACTTGTGGTTGATAATTCCTTGACAACTTGAACCTCTTACTCCATGACTAAACCCCCCTCTCCTCCTTGCTGTCCAGTTCCTCCCCGGGTGGAGCTGGGTGTCAACATGAAGAACCTGATCGTGGTGAAAGCAGGAGAGAACGTCTTCCTGGACGCTCAGGTGTTCGGTAAGCCGCTGCCCAAGGTGAGCTGGAAGAGAGACGGAGCACCACTGGTCCTGGCGGAGGGGATGAAGATGAACCAGAAGAAACACGTCCATCTTCTAGAGCTCTACTCCGTCACCAGGAAGGAGTCTGGAGACTACACCGTGACTGCTGAGAACGCCAGCGGGGCCAAGTATGCCACCATCAAGGTCAAGGTGCTGGGTGAGTCAACTGGTCTTTCAGTCTGGTTTTTACGTTATGTATCCGTAGAGCACGTTGGAGATCTCATGAGAAGCTATTCAAATAAAGTTTAGCATTAGATCTGCCTTCATGTTGTTGTATCTACAAATAGCCAAGAACAATATTCCCAGGAGGCAACACTACCGTGTAGCTATACAAAGAGAGGAAGTGTTGACCATTGTACATGTAATGGAGTAGATCCTCGTGAGTCCCACGTGAGTCCCACGTGAGTCCTCGTGAGTCCTCGTGAGTCCTCGTGAGTCCTCGTGAGTCCCACGTGAGTCCCATGTGAGTCCCACGTGAGTCCCACGTGAGTCCTCGTGAGTCCCACGTGAGTCCTCGTGAGTCCTCGTGAGTCCCACGTGAGTCCTCGTGAGTCCTCGTGAGTCCCTCGTGAGTCCCACGTGAGTCCTCGTGAAATCCTCGTGAGTCCCACGTGAGTCCTCGTGAGTCCACGTGAGTCCCACGTGAGTCCCACGTGAGTCCTCGTGAGTCCCACGTGAGTCCCACGTGAGTCCTCATGAGTCCCTCATCTTTTAAAGATTTGTTTAAAAAGTAGGTAAATAAACTGAAGTTGTAACCTCAGATTCTGCTGGTTGTTTTCTCTTCTTATCACTGATATCTATCAGTAGTGGGAGATGCTTCTGTAAGATCCATGTTAGTATCTCATTAACCAAAATTTAAACTAATCTTCCCCCAGACAAACCGGGCCCTCCGGCTTCGGTGAAAATCGCCAAGGTGTTTGCCAACCAGGTGAAGCTGAGGTGGGAGCCCCCCCTGGCGGACGGTGGCTCTGAGATCACCAACTACATCATCGAGAAGAGGGAGACGAGCAGGGCCAACTGGGCCTTGGTCAGCTCCAACATCCACGGCCACTGTACCGACTGCTCCGTGGAGAAGCTCATCGAGGGACACGAGTACGAGTTCAGAGTCAGCGCAGAGAACCAGTATGGAGTGGGAGATACCAAGATGACCGACCCCGTCATGGTCAAGAACCCATACGGTATGATGATACAGCAATTTAGGTTCTAGTAAACATACCACAGCACAGTTCATAGGACACCAGAAGTTCCTGTTGAGCCTTGTGGAGGTGTCATGGGTCTAATTCAACCAGGGAACCGCCCACTTGATAAACCCAATGAAATACCTGCTCTCAGCCAATCCTGTTCCTCTCACATCCAGGTTTCTAAATGTGCTCACCAAGCACAAAGGACTGTTTCACCAGATCCTATGGATAAGGATATAAATTCATATATTCAATCTTTATTAAGGAAGCAATTGTGTGGTCCATAGCACAATTAAAAACAAACAATAAAATAGTAAGAAAAATAAAATAAATAAAGGAAATCCACAAAAGGCACAATGCTCATACATTCACCTTCACATCCAGGCTGGACCGCCAATGGTTCCACATTGTAGATGGAGAACCTGACGGAGCTCAGTCCAGGGTTGGTCAGGGCCAAAATAACATGTTTACCCAATCAGATAACCTACACATACATCTGTACAGAAGATTCCATATAACAGCAGAACTGGTGGGTACACCAACATTACAAACATTCAGCTTGCGCTGCAGCTTGTTGGAGCTTTAAAGGGAAACTTCGGTATTTTTCAGCCTGGACCCTATTTTCCCATTGCCGTGTCTATGGGACTGATGGGAACAAGAATTTTTGAAACTGGTCCAGTATTGAGCTAGCGGCTCCAACAACGTGTTTGCCTGTTCGTTAGGGCTGCGCGATTTATCGTTTCACTATCGGCATCGCGATGTGAACATGCGCAATAGTCACATCGCAGGAAGTGCGATATCACGTAACGCAAATTAACACAAACACGTCATGCTACAACATTTTTTGCTGCTTGATAAAGGAGGAAAATGCACGGTTCTCATTTTCCATCACTAATCTACTAGAGAATCTGTCTGATAGAACATGATTTACTCTGATTTAAGGTTTTTGGATACAATGAGTTTGTTGCTAGTGACATGCAGGCTCTGCATGCACAGAGAACCCAGGGTTTCCTGCACAGAGAACCCAGGGTTTCCTACACTTATGAGCAGACAGTTCCAGGCTTGACAAAGCTGGTGCAGAACAAAACCTAACATCACATTTAGTATAGACACGACGTGTACAGTATATGACAGTAGAACTGAAAGCAGCTACTCCACCGAGGCAGCCTGGCAGACATCTTGTTCTGTTTTCTGTTCTGTTGCATTTACTCATAACAAGTTTAGGTTCTACTTCATATGGGGTCATTTTAGATTTGGAAGGCAGCACATCTTGCCTCTTTGTGATCACAGATATAATGATCTGAAACACTTCCAGAGCCAGATACTGAAATCCAATCTTCTCTGTCTCCCCCTTCAGACGTTCCTGGTCCCTGTGAGCCTCCAGTCATCACCAACATCACCAAGGACTCCATGACAGTCAGCTGGAAGGCCCCGGCCAACGACGGCCGAGCCGCCATCCTGGGCTACATGGTAGAGAAACGTGAGGCCACGGAGCTGACCTGGGCCAAGGTCAACCGCAGACCAGTCATCGACAGAACCATCAAGGCGTGTCAGCTGACCGAGGGCTCAGAGTACGAGTTCAGAGTCATCGCCATGAACAAGGCCGGCCTGGGAAAACCTAGTGATGCATCCAACGCCGCCCTGGCTGTGGACCCTGTCTGTAAGTTACTGCTTAGAAGATAAGATAAGATAGTACTTTATTACTTTCAGACTAGAAATACAAACTGATAAAATACTGTCAAATTGGGGAAAAGTCATTGACAATTTTGTGCTTGGACAGTAACTTGCTGTTATGGATGTAATATGATGTTATTAACATACCTTATTATCATTGTGACAGTGGTCTGTGTTTTAAACAATCTACATATTCCAGACATGCTTTCTTATTTTAAGAAGTACATGCTTAATTCTCCTCCACATCTCCAGATCCCCCCGGCCCACCTGCCTTCCCCAAGGTGGTTGACTCCACCAAGAGCTCTATCAGTCTGACCTGGACCAAACCGGCGTACGACGGAGGTTGTGAGATCATCGGCTACCTGGTGGAGTGTAAGAGAGCAGAGGCTGAGGACTGGACAAAGTGTAATGTTCCCCAAAAGCTTCAGACCACCAAGTTCCTGATGACGGGTCTGATGGACAACACAGAGTATGAGTTCAGAGTCTTTGCTGTCAACAAGATCGGCTACAGCGAGCCCAGCGACGTCCCTGGAAAGCACAAGGCCATGGACATCCTGAGTACGTGACTCGCCTGGTGGTTTGTCTAGATGTATATGTATTGGTTCATTTGGATCAGTTGTCTTTGAATGTGTAGAATAAACCGAATCAAATATTATTTTATAGCATCATGTTATAAAATAGATGAATCAGGGAGTGGGTCTCTTTGCCAAACAGTTGCCAATGAAATGATGGTTCCACCCATGTATAGTTTGAGGTTCTGGGAAAGGGCTTTGAGCTCTGGCTCCTGTTTGAACCAGAATTAGATCAGACCTGGCTGGAGACCCACTGAATATCTGGATTCATACACAAAACCACAGGGAGATATTTACACTAAAATAAGGTTGTTTTTAAGCAAGGATAAGTCTTCAATTTCTACTGTGTTTGAGCTTCAGTGAGTCTTACAGTCATTCTAACATCTGGAGAACAAACTAGGCCTCACCTTTCAGGAGAGACCAAGATTATGCATGTAGACAAAAGGGTTCAAGAGCAGGAACCATTTTATTTTGGATACGTCATTTTACCGTATATATGTCTATGCTCCACATGTACTGTAGATATGGTAGTTAATAAAACATAGTGAGTTAGTTGCTGAAGTAGTTTCTTTTCTCTCAGTTTGTGCTGAAGATTGTCCCAGATTCTATTCCAGTCCAGTTGTAATGAATCAGGGGATCTGCTGTCTTTCCTCAGTTGCTCCTGAGGCTGAGCTGGATGCTGACCTGCGTAAGGCCTTGGTGCTGAGAGCGGGAGTCACCATGAGACTCTATGTTCCCCTGAGAGGACGACCAGCGCCCAAGGTCACTTGGACCAAGGTGGACGCTGACCTGAAAGCCAGACAGGGCCTGCTGATAAAGACGTCAGAGTGGGACACCCTGCTGATGATTGAAGACATCAACAGATATGATGCCGGAAAATATGTCCTGTCTCTGGAGAACAGCAGCGGCTCCAAGAGCTACACCATCGTTGTCAAGGTCCTTGGTAAGATGTTCTGTCCAAAGTGGTTACATCACTAAATGAAGTACCACATGATGTTAAAATGAGGATTGGGAAACACGTGAAATCTAGCAAAGCTCAACCATGACAAATATGATGAGGAAAATAAGGAGCAATATATTTGATAAAATATAAAATAATTTATTAAACATTTAGTAGAAAGTTACTCAAACGTTTCAATTGAACCACGTTTGTCTGAACCAGGGGTTCACAAACCTTTTCACCCAAGGACCCAGACGGAAAACATTGGTCCAAGGATCCTAAAAACACAGTATTACTTCATTATTATGTCATGTACAACTGGACTAAGCCAACAATATTGGTTCTCCTCCCAGACTCTCCTGGACCTCCAGTGAACCTGATCGTGAAGGAGACCTCTAGGAGCCACGCCTGCATCACGTGGGACGCCCCTCTTATTGATGGCGGTAGCCCTGTCAAGAGTTACATAGTGGAGAAGCGCCTGGCGGTGAGGAAGGCCTGGACCTGCGTGTCCACTGAATGCCACAAGACCTCTTTCAGGATCACCAACCTGGAGGGAGGAGAGACCTACTGCTTCAGAGTGCTGGCCGAGAACGCCTATGGTATCGGAGATGGCTGTGAGACCGCTGGCACCGTCAGAGCCTCTGGTAGGCCAGGAATGATCTTTTATTCTTTACACACAATAATACATGTTGGGGTTATCTTTGAGAGTGTTCTGTGATGGAATTGTTTAATAAGTTGAATCCAAACTACATCCTCAGTCTACATCCTCTCATCTCTCCCCCAGAGCAACCTGGCCCAGTGACAGAGTTCAAACCGCAGAAGATTACCAAGGACTCGGTGATCCTGGGCTGGAAGAAGCCCCTCTGTGATGGAGGTAGCCATGTCACTGGCTACATCCTGGAGCAAAGCGAGGGAGAAGACAAGTGGAAGCAGCTGATGAAGGGCAAGAACACCTCCCACACCATTGAGGAACTGACGGAGGGCAAGGAGTATTCCTTCAGAGTGAAGGCCCTCAATGAGTCTGGAGAAGGACCCCCCACTGAGTTGACCGTCCTGGCCAAGGACCAGATTGGTAAGACAACATTGATACAAGTTTATTTCTTAGGATAAACCCCTTGAGATGAAGGGGTCCTACATTGTCATGCTATGAGATTTAAAGTCTCAAACCTTGTGATAGAAGAGAAGAGAAGGGGTTCCCATCTCTGTTCATGCTCCCCATCGTTAATGGATAAGATTAATAAAATCAATGTCCATTCAATCCATATTATTCAGAAAGTTGATTATTATTGCTTCATGCTTCTCCTGAGAATGTGAATGGAGCATCAAACGTGTACGTCTCCCATCTATTTTCTCATGTACTCATTTCCTTGATTCCAGTGCTTCCAGATTGCGATTTGAGTGGTCTGCATGACCTGTGCTATGTGGCTAAGGAGGGCAGTACCATGCGCATCAACATCCCCCTCATCGGTGTGCCCTACCCCACTGCCACCTGGAAGAAGGGTGACGTCACCCTGGGAGACACCGGCAGGATGTGTGTGGAGGCCTCTCAGGGTATCACCACCCTGCTCGTCAGAGACTGTCAGAGAGGAGATGCTGGCACCTACTCCATCAACGTTAGGAACAGTGCTGGATCCAAGGATTGCAAGTTCCAGCTCAAGGTGGTCGGCAAACCGGGCATCTGCACCGGACCCATCAAGTTCGACGAGATCACAGCTGATGGCATCACACTGGAGTGGGGACCGCCCAAAGACGACGGCGGAGCTGAGGTGTCCAACTATATTGTTGAAAAGAGGAGGACCACGGACAGCAAGTGGGCTACTGTGGCTTCTGCTATCCAGAAGAACGTCATGAGGGTGATCCGGCTCCATGACGGAATAGAGTACATCTTCAGAGTGTTTGCTGAGAACAAGTATGGGGTTGGAGAGTATCTGAGGTCAGACCCAGTCATCGCCAAGCATCCATTCAGTAAGTTATTATACTCCTAACCAGAGTGCAATTTGGGGGCCATCCATTTGAAACAGTTTTATTCATGAAAATAAATCACGAACCACAGTGGTCATGTCGACGCACGGGTCTCTCCGATGGGACAGATCGGTTTTCACAGATTTTGGTATCAGAGCTAACCTGCGAGGGTGCCTCACTGGGTCTGATGGCAGCTGTGTGAACCATCTCTGCAGCTCATGCATGTGTACCGGGTCCAACGGGTCCACTACATGAGCTGCAGCTGTCAATTCTAACAGGGGCATATCGCATAGCTTTTTTAGTGGCTCACCAGACACGTCTGTAGCTGTGTTTTCCCATTGATTCTGATGTAGAGGGACGCATCAATGCGTGTAAAAATAGACTTCAAATCTAATTTAGGTATTATGTGCGTCAGACATGTTTGGTGTAGCCACTCGCGGTGATTAGAATGGGAGTGTGGCATTACGGCACGACGTAACACCACGCTACGCGCCGCTTACGTTCCCAGTGTAGCCCAGGCGTGATTCTGTGGTTACACTATGAATGTTCCAGTAACATGTGCTTCATCAAGCTGAGGTTAAGCTTCATCAAGCTGAGGTAAAGCTTCATCAAGCTGAGGTTAAGCTTCATCAAGCTGAGGTTAAGCTTCATCAAGCTGAGGTTAAGCTTCATCAAGCTGAGGTTAAGCTTCATCAAGCTGAGGTTAAGCTTCATCAAGCTGAGGTTAAGCTTCATCAAGCTGAGGTTAAGCTTCATCAAGCTGAGGTTAAGCTTCATCAAGCTGAGGTAAAGCTTCATCAAGCTGAGGTAAAGCTTCATCAAGCTGAGGTAAAGCTTCATCAAGCTGAGGTTAAGCTTCATCAAGCTGAGGTTAAGCTTCATCAAGCTGAGGTTAAGCTTCATCAGATGCTTGTTTACACATGAAAACTTCAGCTCAATGCACCTTGGTGAATGTCAACCCCTCTCTCTCTCTCTCTTCTGTTCCTCTATGCCTCCCTCTGCCCCTCCTTTTTCTCCCTCCTCTAGATGTGCCGGAGGCACCTGCTCCTCCAGAGATAGTGAGCATCCGCCATGAGTCGGCCATCTTGACCTGGGCTGATCCCAAGGACACTGGCGGCTCCGCAATTACCGGTAACAGATTCTGATTCTTTTCAATATTTTTTTTGAATATGTCAGTAAAACAAAAACAATAGAAAACAATTCATTTATTAGGATTTATTTTTATGACATGGTTTTGAAAAGTTTGAAAAGCATATATATGTGTATTTTATTATGACCAACTGGCTGTGTCTGTTGTCTAGGATATCATGTGGAGTTCAAGGAGAGCAACAGTCTGATGTGGAAGCGAGCGACGAAGACTCCTCTGAGAGTGAAGGAGTGCAGAGTCACCGGGCTGATCGAGGGTTTAGAGTACGAGTTCAGAGTGATGGCCATGAACGCCGCCGGCCTGGGGAAAGCAAGCAGAGCCACTGATGCTGTGATCGCCCTGGATCCTATTGGTCAGTTCATCTCTCTCTTTTTACTTAGAATGCAATTACACATGGCCGCCCAGGTAGTCCAGCGGTAAAAGACGCTGCCTACCAACCCCGAGGTCGTAGGTTGGATCCTTGGGGTTGCTACCGGCTTGGCTGGGTGTCCCTACAGGCGCAATTGGCAGCGCCTGCGGGTGGGAAGCCGGACACAGGGATTTGTCCTGGTCGCTGCACTAGCACCTCCTACTGGTCGGTCGGGGCGCCTGTCGTGGTCGGTCGGGGACTAGCGCCTCCTACTGGTCGGTCGGGGACTAGCGCCTCCTACTGGTCGGGAGGATAACGTGTTCCTCCGCACGCGCTAGGCCTTCCCGGTGAAACTCCTCGCTGGCTGGTGTA
>CABFOS010040936.1:3519-28951 GCA_900660315.1 Diretmoides pauciradiatus
TTGTGTTTCAGCGAGAGTGTGTGTGTTTGCGTGTGTGTGTGTGTGTGTGTGTTTGCGTGTGTTTGCGTGTGTGTGTGTGTGTGTGTGTGTGTGTATAGAGAGCACGCATTTTGAAGGCATGTGCTACACTGAAGTGAGAGGAGCAAAGAGAGTTGAATGGAAAAGTGTTAGCTTAGAACGTTTCAGCCTAAACCTATCCATTAGTCAGGCAGAAGTGAGCTCCAGTCCTTGTGGTCCTCCTGTGTTTTCACCACTGGGCCTGTGACTCAGTCTAAACTTAGCATGGTTGTCAGAGAGGGATTTCGCAACGTTCCCCAAGGCAGAGGAACCAGAGGTCTGGGAAGTTGATAATTAATGCATTAATGTATCGTGTTTATCTCACAGAATGCAAGAAGGCCACTGACCTACAGAGACTCAACATACAGTAGTTGTGATGCACTATAAACACATTAGATGAAAACAATAAAACCATGTGTGTCCTCTTCTGAATCCAATCTTGACCTAATTGAGTTCAACTTCTAACTAATCAATCATGGAGCCTGTAGGTAAAACATTTCCTATGATCTTTATTTTTACAGCGCTATGTGTAAACCCATAATATTACCTTTTCTATTATTGTTTAGCTCAGTGTGGCTCTTTAACATAGAACTGTTCTAGATGGAAGCACTCAAACTAGCCATAGTAACAGACCATGGCAGAGTGAAATCTACGGAAAACTATCCCCTCTTTTCACCGTGGGCAAACGGAAGTTAAGGTCAGAAAATGAAGATTGGTATCTGTGTTCAAGAGCCAAATTTTGTGTTGTCTTTCCACTGAGAAACCCTGGACCTAGGCTTATCACCAGTTACCAGGTGATAATAATTACCAATCTGATTCAACTAGCTAGCCACTGAGCTAACTACACCAACTGTCCTGCCAACCAACTCTGCAATTTGGGTAAACATTCTCAACCACATAGCTAGCTAAAGTCTTCAACCAACATTTGTCTGAGGACATCCAACAACAAAAAATAGCAAGCAGTCCGCTAACGTTAAAGATAAAAACTGCTGCAGTAAATAGCTTATTGTTATTTCATTAGCAGCTAATTGAATTCTAATTGAGATTCTGAACATAGTCTGTCTGTCCAGTTGCAAATCTAGTATTTCACTCTATTTCAGTCAAGTATTAAGTCAATGATTGACTAGGCAGGAATAAAGATGACATATATTATATAAAATATTTTTTTTAAAGTTTTCTGTGGCATACTAGCACCAGGTAGTGATCCAACATTGGTCCCGGCTGTTTACAATGGCTTGGTAGAAGGGGTTGAGCTCCTGGATAAGCTGTGCCTTGGCCTAGCCCAGCTGCAATGGGGATATAGTGTGTTTACCCATAAGCACCTGCTCTAGTACTGCTCCCCCACTACTTAGAAGATACGGTAATGTTGTTTGTGTAAATATTTCTATCTTACATATCCTTCAGTTCTAATATATTATGCATTTTAGCAAGTCTATCCTTGCATACTGTATAGACCCAATGCTTATTCACAACATAAAACTCTAATTCAGACTAATTGACAGGACGGATGTTGTACCATACTAGAAAGGGAGGAAAATATGGACACAATTCACTTTTAAAATCAAGAGACAATTACTGTGAAGGAAAATCTCAATTAGCATTTCTAGAACTCTCACTTTGTTTTAGCCTAGGCTCTTTTATAGTGTTTTGGTTTAGCAAATGAAAAAAAGTCACAATATGTTCTAAAATACCGACATATTGTAATGTAATTGAAGGGAGAAACAGTAATAATTTGAAGGAGGCTTCAATTCATTCTTTTCAGAATTTCACTTGTTATTTATGGGAAAAGGGGTTGTATATAGTAGCTAAATTCAGATGCGTTTCAGCCAGAGGGTATTTTTATTCCCCAAGAGCTGTTGAGCATAGCGGATTCTGTATAGAGAAATACATTGTGAGATAGATCTTCATAGTTTGGACTTGCTGTTGATTTGTTACATGTTTGTATTTTTGCAAACCTTATTACTCGCTTTGATAATTTTTCTGACATTTCAACTTTAGTAGATGATATACAGTGGAGATACAATTTGCCTTAGCCCAAAACCACCACTGTATTGCTTGTAGTAATTGTATGTTTATTCACATTTCATGTATGTTTTTAATTCTGCCCTACATTAATCGCCGCTTTACAATAAAAACACTTAATTGAATCAAACAGAACAATCCCCAACTAAACACGGGACAATTTTCCCTTATGTTGTGTTATTAGACATTATCCAGCAAATTGTAATTGGCCTAAAAGCCATCAGATAACAGAAGTTCCCATGTCTTCCGGTAGACTATTGGGGGAGAAAGGGGAATAGATTTGAGATTAGTCATTAGCCTTTCAACATGGTCTCTATGCATGCTGTGGAGGCTCAGGCAAGTTGCAGTGTTAATCTTCCTGGTCATGTTCATAAGCTCCAAGCAGGCCAGGACACATAGACCTAATGGATTAGTATACCTCTCACTCCCTCTCCCACCCAGATTAAAGTCTAATCAAACTAATTTACTCAAATCATTTACAAACTATATGCTGATATAAGACTTGCCCAACTGGCAGATCACCTTTATTTCCATTTGAACCTTAGGGTGGTATACAAACTTAAGACCTCAACATAAGTTTAAAAGAGGGGAGGCAGAAAGATACACAATTTTACCCAGTTCGTTCTAAGACATGTTAAAATACAGATTAATAGAGTAATAGAGAATAATTGTAAGGGGGCGATCACACCAAGACATGTCACCAGAAACGCGTCTCAGTGTGATTGCCACCTTAGGTGGGTTGGATCGTAAAGTAGACATGGCCAATAAGGTACTGGTCAAGCACTGAATACTGAATAGAGGTTAGATCTTGTAAAGCTGAATCAAATTTACAAAAAGTCATACCTGCGGCCTCCAGCAGAGCTTCGAGGCGGGCCTGTGTCTCTGGGTCAACAGTCCTCAAGTCCACTCCATCTGTGGCACTGGACAACAGCAGCTCTGATGCAGTTTTCATGATGGGGTTATCTAGGTCTTCCTGGTCCAGGATGAAAGATTCCACCTGAGCGAGAGAAGAGGGATACAGAAGAAACATTATCCCTTCTAGAGATATTTCTGAATAGCGTTTCCCATAAATAGGCTGATCAGTGGCGTGCTGCCACAATATCAGTACGGCTACCACAAAATACAAAGTTGGCAAATGTACAGGTATAGAAATTGATCTAACTTGATCTCCAACGCTGCGCCTAAGAGATGTGCATCATGTTGTGCTCTCTGTCACACCAGAGACTAAGCTCTTGCTTGTAAACACAGCGCGCACACCTGCCTTTTTTCCTCACTCCCTTGTGTGAGACAAACATCACCCACTAGACAGACAAGGTCACAGTCTAACCTCTAAAAAAAGCTTTGTGCAGTGTGAGAGTGTGGGTGAGAGTCTGACAAAAACCTAAATTAACAAAGATAATTTCTAACTTTTTTCCTCCAATATTGAACTTGGGATGTTACTGTCCACGAAGTGACATTACCCCAGCTGCAAGCGGAGTCTATAGTCAACGAATCACGTAATCATACACCACCGAGAGGAAAATCTCCTGTGCATTGAAGGTTTGTTCCTCAGATGAGCAAGTACAAAAGTACCCCCTTACCAATTAATTACAAATTACATTGTTCTGTATAGAATGTTAGCTAAGGCTTGTGCATGCTTATTTCTTATGTTGACACCCCCACCTTCTCCACTCTAAAAAACTGCAGGCATGCTGCCGGTTTTTGTTTGATTTCTTTTAACATAAGTAAAGCAAAAAGGAGTACATGAATCAGGAAATCACAATACAGTTAGTGCTATGGCCAGGAATCGAACCCCTGCGCACGTGGGAAGATTCAGCTGAGAGTCAGCTGCCCAAAGTACAGCACCAGTCTCAATACCTGAGCTTTGGCCCTGTTAGCTATCTCATGTATCTTCTTACTTCTTGTCTTACAAACATGCCATTCTTTCAAAAATCCTCCAGGTGGTTCCACATCATTAACAGAAATGTTGCTACTACAATTGGCACAGTTTTCATTTCTCTATGAAGTGTGTAGTTACAGTGTCATTGACAATAATGAATCATATTGTAAAATGTTAATATACCTCATAGTTGTACAAATTACCTATGGCATGTTCGGATGCATTTTGAATACAACTACTGACACAAACCTCAAAGGCTGTCCTATGTGCACTAGATATTCCACCAAACCTATGATATTCAAAATGTGTCAATATACCAACCATTCCTTTATAAATTTGGTCTTAGATGTTTATTATTTAGTTTTTTTGCATTAGTGTTTTACATTACTGCTCTTGATAGTAATTTCTTTGATATTCAGAAACTTTTCATTTCATTATGTTTGAAAGCATCTTTGCTTCACTGAAATGTTTACATGTGCCTTAAGACTTTTGCACAGTACTGTAAAGTGGATTGGACATTGGCTTAATCAATACTGTAAAGTAGCAGTAGTGGTCTTCATTAAAAAAAAAAACATGCATCAGATCCCTCTCCTGAGATGAAGGATAGTTTGACTGTATGGGTATAGTGCTTTGACACACACCCGGAGGTGTAAAGTATCAGCACCAGGGTGTATTGACCCCCTTTCTAGGGCTTTAACGAGAGGGAAAGCATCAGGGCCACTTCAGGTCCACGAGTGACTACATTGAGTGCAAGGTCAAGGCCAGAGAGGGGCTTGGGTGTACCAAACACCATACTGCCTTGAGGTGTCCTGATTCCATTCAGGCTATACTGTTTAGTAGGCTTGGCAGTTGGCACATATATTAGGAATACTGAGAATGTCAATATAATAGGCATAATAATTAACTGGCCTAAAATACAACTTGGAAACTAACATTTATAAACTTTAAAACAATAATAAAAAACAAATGTCATCAAAACATCTTAATCAATGAAATAGCTTGGATAATCAAGTAAATAATCCCCGAGTTAAAAAAAAAAAGCAGACTCAAATCGCAGCCTATTTTCATCTATAAGCTGCAGCATGGTTTTAAGGCCTGGACCAGAAAGCTAATGTTGGAGGGAGTCGGCACTCAGCAATGTGGAGGAATGTAGCTATACGATAGGAATGCAGAGCACAACCACCCATGGGGGATGTAGTTCTACAAAGGCTTTTATAATCAACAATGGACATCACAGTCTTCACAATTAATGAACTACAGTTCCCAGACTGTTAGTATCCAGAGAGCTGGAAAGGCCTAGAATGGCATCTGCTTAATCCTGGGGCTCAGATTTTAGCTACTGCCCAGAGCAGTGAGTTCTCCACTGGGGTAATACACCACAACAAACCCTCCCGTTCAGGCGGACACTCTAGGCCGTTGGAGTGGAGAAACATGACAGGGAGGGTACACATTTGCAGTCTGATTCCATTTCATTTTCTGACAGCTAATTGTTAAAGTTAACATTTTCTTCCTTTGCTACTTAACACCTGATGCTGAGAAAGAAGAGGGCATACTGTATTGGTATGAGTAGAAGCTAACAGGCTTACTTGTCTGTCTTACAATCTTACTGGATGTATTTATATTCCCGATTTAGAGGCATAGATTTTAAAGGGTAGCTCAACAGGTATGTGCATTGAAAACAGTGACATTCTGCTGCACATCCTAAGCACCAGTGTGTTTCTGACAGTGAATATTGCATCGTCAATTTAATCAAAGTAGATGGATTTGTCATTGCTCTGTGTTACTGAATATTAACTAAGTATTAAAATGTAATTTAAAAGACCCTAGACAGGTTTGTGCCATTTAAATATTTGGCATCTAGCCTTCTGGCACGTTTCAATCCTGTGTCAGACACCGTCATATGATCTGGTAAACTCAATTACATGACAATACAATAGTGTGGCTGAGAGGGCATCATGTCTGAACTGACAGCTCACAAAATCAAGGACACAGCCTGAAAAGTTTGGTGGCGTTATTTGCTTTGTCTGACAGGTAAACATTGGACTATTTTGCACAAATCTTGGAAGGTGTGGCTTTTTAATGCCTTGTCATCCAGCAAGCTATTGACAAATTGTCAAATTTAGGTAACAGAGATAAAAATCTGTTCTTTCTACAGTAGTAGAACATTTCTGATTACCAACACATCCAACAGAGTGAATATACGATAGGCCTACAGCATGTTCAACTCAGCTGACGGGATGCCATCATACCTGTCCCAGCACATGGAAAGTTGGCCACTTCTCGGCATGAACTCTTGTTACATTCAAATGTGACAACACAAAACAAGTTCACATAGTTGTAACAGCTATCTGACCGACACTGGCGAGGGATGAAACTCAGTCAGTTGACTTATTTATCACGCTGACTATCGAAACCCCTGACTAGATTCCTAATCAAAAACGCATCGAAAAAGTTAGTTGAAGGACAGTGGGAGTTAATTTACATAATTTTGAAAGGTGACGTAATTGCACCACTACTATGAAACGGCAGATAAGTTAGCTGTGTCGTGTACGTCTGTGGGGGTTACAGGCATCTTCCATTTGCTGTGGCCAGAAAGCGGTTGGCGAGCTGCGAAGTTGTGATGGGTGTTGTGTGCTGTGTTGGTGAGAGAGACGACAGCACTGACGAGGCCGTCGTCGCTTCCAGCCGGAGACTAGGCCGCAGTCACAGCCTACGCCGCATAAATAAAACATTTACACTGCTTCGCGGCAATAACTGCTTGTGTCTCACGAACATTCTCAATGTCAACCACTGTCATAAGCATCTGAATTGTCTCGCCGCGTTATTTGTATAAAGCAGTAGGTGATTTTACGTAATTGCATCGGCCCAGGAGGGGGTGGTTGCCAAGAGTAATGCTAACTCGCTAGCTAGCTAACAGCCAGCTCGCGTAAGGAGAGGAATGTTGGCTAGCTCTGGTTAGCGCTCTTAGCTAGCGTAGCTACCTCTGAGACCTCGTCTTCGTCGCTGCCGGATCCCGGACCCGAGGAAAGGACGGCTGCTGCCGCTAGTTTGAAATCCAGTCTCTCTGTTGCAGGCCCACCGGGCTCACCGTACAAACGTACTTTCTTTCCGCCCACACCGATCCCAATGCCCCCGAGTCCGACTCCTCCTGGTGTTGCTCCTACCCCCATCCCTACCGCTGGGGAGCGAGGAGTCACCGAGTCAATCTCGTCCTCGAAGCCGTCCGTCAGCATTGCCGTCCCGGCTACTGCATCCTGCATACTTATATTCACAATACGTATATAAATGAGCTTATGGTTGATTTATACGTCCGTCCAGGCTCTTTGTTGCAGAATATTTGCGTGATTTTACTTCAGGGAATCCAGAAACTCTCCCGAAGCGAGGGTTGAGGAGGATCTCTTTCCCCCAGCCATTAACTTTCTAACAACCTAACCCACTACGCACTGTTTCTCAGAAGGTCCACCTCTAAGGAAAATCCCAATACTCCTATTGGTTCAGCTCAGAAAATAGCGCTTTCCAATTGGTCAATGTCGATGCTCATCAAACGAAAGACCGCAACGTCATGTTAGGTTTACCAATATCACGAGGCTGTAGAACGAACGTCAAGACATGACATGGTAGGCCAACTAAACTGGTAGCTAGCTGTACTAGATAATGTGAAGTAAACTCTTAATACGGGGTTTTACGAAAATGGAAGGAAAACAATGATAATATTTTGGCACTGTTGTTAAATTTAATTGCTTATATAGAATGATATAGAATGACATCATGAATAACAGTAATATATATGAAAAACTATCTTGAAATTACTTAGACTACAGTTTAACATGGCATAAATTGTCAGTGTGATATTGACTTAAGTGCATACATCTTGAGATGATAAATTGTTAAGTTCATTTATATATTTTTTTAATTCATGAGGAGGAATCAATTGAGAAGCCCTCAAAGTCCTGATCATAGTTCATATCATAGTTCATAGTTTCATTTGAATGTGAGATTACTTTCATATGCAAGTAGATTTTTGCTGCACATGATTGCCATGGTCTAAAACAGCATAAGTGACACATGGTGATAAACTGTTATGTACTCTGTATACTTTGCTGCCCAAACTCAGCATCTATTGCACGCCCGGCTGTCGTGGTAAGGGGATCCCTCTCTGAGTAGACTGAAGGTTTCTAAAAAAAAAATCCCTAAAAGGTTTTGTGGGAGTTTTTCCTTGTCCTCTGTGAGGGTCCAAGGCATTTATTGTTTTCACACTTTGGGCATTGTAAACATGTTGAGACTGTAATGGTGATTAACAGCTATACAATTATATTTGACTGATTGATTGATGATCCCTTAATTACAATTTTCTTGTGTAAACTAATACTGGAATAGATTAAAATAGAAGAAAAGGATGGAGCATATCGAGCAAGCTGGGGCCTTGTTACCACAGAGTTGACCCACAAAAATCAAGGGCTTCATTTTCACACCATAGAGATACATTCTGAGACATTTATCTCTAGTGGCCTTCTAAGCTATAATTTAATTTTAAACTGATCACAAATTTTAAAGAATCTACACCCCTGCCCCATTGAGCCTCTATGCTGGACTTCCCACAATTGCCACTGACGTAAGGCCCCTGTCCACCTGATACCCTGACAACCAAGAAACCATGAGTAAGAAATGCGGCTTTACTCAACACAGTGCCTGGAACGTTTTTATTTTTGTACATTGTTATTCATTATCTTCATTCATCATGGCAACATATTTATGAAAAAAAGGATATTTCATTGTTGGAATACCTTTTTGCTTGAACTTCTGCAATCTCTGCAAGCAAACAAGCTAGCATCAGACATTGCTGTGAAGGTTAATGGCTTCTAGCATGCTCTGAGAGAGTGGTTTACCCAATATTTTTGCGGGTCCGAGGGTATTTCATTATTCACAACATTCTCAGGAATGTTTTGTATTTTGTACCGTAAGTAACTGACCTACCAGTAGTAGTTCACATCACTAGTTTGATTATCTTCCTGCAACCATTAACATACATGCTCATTTTCGGCAATGCAGTGCATCATATTCATACAGATGCACACATTCATACCTGGGAGCTGGCCATTGCCACATTGTTGTTGACCACTGTGCAGTCCCACTGCAGCAGTTGGGGGTGAAATGCCTTGCTCAAGAACACTTCTTCAGTTACTGTTGAGGGAACGTAAACTATTATTCATTAGTTGTCCTGCCCAGATTTTCTCAGGCGGTCCTGGGATCGAACAGGTGACTCAATGGTAGCAAGCTTTGTACTATTACTTGTAGGCTAGCCCAACATGTTATTTACAACAAGGGAAGTACTGTAGTTACTGGCAGAGGGAGGGCTATGCTCACATACAAACCGTCACACCTTGGAAGTCCACAGTAGAGCTGCAGTCTTATCTTGGCCACCGAGCATCTTGACTGCAGCAGTTGGCTGTGTGCCTTCCTCGATTATATGGTAGGTTGTTGAGGGTGGTGAGAGCTGCTTGTTCACGTATTCTGCCCAGATTTCCAATTGGTGATCTTCCTGTCACAGCCAGCCTTTCTATCCATAAGACTGCTGCCACCACTAGCAACCTAGACCTCTGGATTTAGCTCAATCTGGTTTCCACCGCAAATCCAAACAGGGCGATACCAACTAGGTTATACCAACTAGGGCATTATTTGTCACTCATATTCCCTCAAACTAAAATATCTCTCATCTGCCTTGTTGCCAAAGGAGTTGACTTGTCAAATGAGCTTTAGTTTCAAATAGTGCTTTTGATAATGTGTTGTAACATTTTGAGTTGACATTGATAAGCCTGAGCCCATTTGGCACTGTTGTGAAAAGTGGCTTATCAATGTTAGAACATTATTGAAGAAGTTGAACTGCATCTCATTATATAATTAGGTACTGCCAAATGAGGATTTGTAGGCCTAAGGTAAAGCACAGTAAAGGCCACCAGGCCAGGGCCTAGGGCAGTCAACGTCATAGTTTTTGGGCGTGGACATAGACCGATTGGAGGCGCTTGACTATGCATAGTGGATTGCCAGGTTGGGAAAAAACCTCCGTTCCTTCCGAGTTTCAAAACTTTTAGCAAGCAATTTTATTTAATATCGATGCAGTTCAAAACAAAAATGTATGGGAATGATACGTGTGTTTTAAAATGGTTGGTCGTGATCAATGATTTGTTTGTGTAGCAGGTTGGAACAGAAGCGCTAACGATTTGCTTCATCTTGTAGGTCTTGAAGAGGGGGGTTGGTTAGAGAGTCATCTGGCAACCCACCGCAAGGTTTTAGCAGCAGCACGCAACTCCGGCCAGACGAGAACGCGTTACGTCCACGTTTTGTAATTCAGGTAGATTTGTTTCACGTGTCTGCCGTTGAATTTTTTTGAAACCAAAAAAAGCAGCTTTATCTTTTTTCTTGGTTATTTTACTGTTTCTAGCTAGCGACCGGTAGGTATGCCAGGATTTTATTCAATCTTACTAGCGTTAGTTAGCTAATGTTAGCATAGCATGGCGCAGGCTGAAGGCCGCTTTTGTTCTCGTGTCTGGGCGCGGTAGTGTGCGTGTTGGCGGACCGCGCACCCGGGGCCAAAATGAATGGGATTTGTTATCTGTGAATGTCTAATATTGTCTCGGCAGACTCCAGCACGTTGTTCACGACGTTTCAGAAACTAAAATACTCAGTTAAAATATAGCCGCTGTATTGGAGACGTTACGACTCTAGGTGCGCGCGTTTGTGGAAGCGGTGGCCATTGTGGTCGGCCTAGACTTGGGGGTGGGGTGGGCATCGGGTTATTACAAACTGTTCTTACAACTACCGTTAGCTTATAGATATTTTTTGGTCCACTTAAGTGGTGGCATCGGGGTAAGTATTGGGAAACTGTCTCAATATGCGTTTACTTATGGTTAGGGTTAGCCCAAACGCGACCAACGCCAAACCTGGGTGGAAATCTTGACCACATCGTGTGGGAAGAAGCGGCTGATAACAAAATTACAAAAAAATGGTTCTTAGTTTTCTTCCTGTTGTGTGTGTGTATAGATAATTCATGCATGGCGAGGTACATTTACAAGTTTTATTTCGTTGTGAAATCCACCATTTGCCCTACTGAGCTGAGCTGTTCTCTGACCCTGTGGTGGCCGGTGGTGCTTCTTCAGAAAGACAGACTACATTTAGAAATCCAGCTGTACCAAGTTACAATTCAATGTTACCATTCCAACCAAATGCTACACCAGCTAAGTTCACCGACTGCTACACCTTCAGCTAGAGAGGGGGGACTCAAATCCAATGGTGTAGTGTTTTTGATTAGAATGAAAACCTGACTGCATATGAATGAAAGTCACTGTGGTGCGGCATTTGCGACCACGTAAAGCATAATTTTGGTTTGTGTGTAACTTAATTGAATGGTGAAAGAAGTTGGAAATGGGGTTGTGCAGTTTTTAATCTGTTTTTCACATCTGTTGTATGTACAAAGAGGAAAACGTTTTTGAAACCCCTTGTTAGTCAGCTGCTAAGAATTTTTTTAATGTTTTGTGTTGTGTTATTCAGATTGAAAGTAAAAGTAAATGCAAGTGAGTGACATTGGGTTGGCAAGGACATCCAGGTTACTGGCACTTGTAAATCCTAGAGAAATCACATCCCCTAAGGTTTAGCAGTGTAGGCTAACTTGATTACAAAAGTAAATAATGGTCCTGTATTCTTTTCTCCAAGGGATCCTGACCAATCATGGCTGATGAGGGATACGTTGTACGCATCAGGGGTCTCCCTTGGTCCTGCTCGGTGGATGAAGTACAGAGGTTCTTCTCGGGTATGCAGTTTTTTTTAAAATACAATATTTAAACACCTGAATCATTCAAATTTAATGTAAACTGGAAAAAAATAAATGTACATTTCATATACAGATTGCAAAATTGCCAGCAATGGAACCAGCATCCACTTTACCTACACAAGAGAGGGACGTCCCAGTGGAGAGGCGTTCGTGGAGTTGGAGACAGAGGACGACCTGAAGATTGCTGTGAAGAAGGACAGAGAAACCATGGGTCACAGATATGTAGAGGGTGTGTATGACTACTACCAATGTGTAATGTTTCCTCCTTTTTAACGGATTAGTATGTTATCGTTTTCTTGAAACGTAGCTGTGGTAAGTGATGTGTATGTGTTGTGTCCTTTTGATCTAGTTTTCAAATCCAACAATGTTGAGATGGACTGGGTCATGAAGCACACTGGTCCAAACTGTCCAGAAACGGCAGGAGATGGGCTAGTCCGGCTCCGGGGGCTTCCCTTCGGCTGCAGCAAAGAGGAGATAGTGCAGTTCTTCTCAGGTAAGAATAAGTCATGCTCATCGGTTCACCATAGAGCTTCCTTAAGGTCACGTAGTGCTAAAGATTTTCTATCTTCCTTTCCTTGTTTCCTTTCTCTTATGGGCACAGAGCAATGTATATATATCTGATCTGTCAGTTGAACACTGGATTAAGACATCATCCAAACTGTCTATAACTGAATAAAGAATTCTATTTTGGAAAAGTGACTGTGAGGAAAGGACACTGGTAAAGGAAACCAGCTAAGTCTTGAATGGAGAAATTATTGGACTGCTTGTGTTTTTGTTCAAGGGCAGGAACCTTTTATTCAAACACCCTTTCCCATCTTTGACCCATCATATCCCTCTTTAGCCCACATTCATTGCTTTTTTCTCTTTCAAAAAATTGGGTTTTATACTCTAGAATATTGTAGTATAGAGCAGTTGCATTTCATTTAAGATGGTTAATTTACTCATGATTCAATGGGGTTCACTCATCGGTGATTTGACATTCTCTCACCCCAGTGTCAATTTTTTTCCTTCCCCACTTTCCTCATATCCTTGTGGTTTAAAAATATATAGATTTTCTTTACAAACATGGCAATCTTTAGGCCAGTACAAAATGGGTGAGGGTGAAGAAAGTAATGGTAACTCATGTCACTCACCAGGATCTTGTTCTCCTGCTCATCTACACACCAATATTAGCCTGATGTCCCACACAGTGCTCTTTACCATATATTCTTCCTCTATCCTCTCATCCTTCTTTGTTCCCCAAAATACAGTAAAAGTAAGTAGTCTAAATGGCCAGTCACTGGTAAAAACTCAATTGGTATGTGTGATGATGTATAGAGTTTATCCATAAGTTTTCTCTCTCTCTTTAGAGAAAGTTATCTCTCTGTGATTGGGCATGTGATTTAATATGTCCCCTGCTGGGGTTATCTGTCCTTGGGTTGAAGGGTTGGAAATCGTGCCAAATGGGATAACATTGCCGGTGGACATCCAGGGGAGGAGTACGGGGGAGGCCTTCGTGCAGTTTGCTTCACAGGATATAGCTGAAAAGGCTCTAAAGAAACACAAGGAAAGAATAGGGCACAGGTGGGGATGGTTGGTTGGTTGGCTGGATAAGTTGCTTTTCTTATGGTGTGCACCTTCAACATCTGAACCAAATGCAAAACTGACACTATATTGATATTGGCTAATTCAAACACATTTGTAATATTTACTCTTGTAAAACACACATTCTTATTGCCATGTTGGATCAAACTGCCACACACTGACATTGCTCAATGGGAATATTAGTGCTTTGGCACCATTCTGGTTCAATAGTTGAATAGATGAATCTTGATTTATGTACTTGGTATTTTGAGAATAAATGGTGCCTCAGCACTAAACATCAGTCCAGGTTGATAAATGGTAAGGAGTCTCCCAGGTGGTACAATCAGAAGGCTGCTGTACACAAGGATCTGGAGCCCACTGTCACAGGTAATGCTTAGAGTGGGTTGCAGAAGGGCAGGAGCCCTTTCTGTTCCTCTAGGACAATGGCTGTCATGGCAAGGACACAGGGTGCTCTATTACAGTATATTCAATTAAATCAGATCTGTAAATCACTTCAGGTAACCATAAGAAACGTGTTAGTCATTAAGGCCCTTTTCAATTTGGACAACTTCCTTTCTCCCCCCTCACTGTTACACAATTGTACTTTTTATGTACTGCCAACTGTTACGCCTCAGCATTGTTCAAAGACATTACTACCTATGGACCACACCATGACAGCATCTGAATAGCCCAATTTCATCAGTATTGAGCAAATGCAGTCCTGCCGGGTCCATTTCTAGTCCTCACTGTGGTATCTGTATGCTCTTAGGTACATTGAGATCTTCAAGAGTAGTCGCGCTGAGGTGCGGACCCACTACGAACCCCAGAGGAAACCCATGGGCATGCAGAGACCCGGCCCCTATGACCGACCCTCTGGTGGTCGTGGCTACAACATGATGAACCGAGGGGGATCCTACGAACGGATGCGCCGTGGAGGTTATGGTGGAGGTGGGTGTGCATGGTGGACTGGAGAGTTGTATGGATATAGAACTGAACTGGCTTTAGTGATCGCTACCATATGGCCTTTCGTGCAAACACTACACAAAGGACTTGATAAGATTAGGATGTAAAGTCTTCATAACTTGTTAATCTTCATTATCTAGGTGTATCAGATGGGCGCTACGGAGATAGTGGCTCTTCCTTCCAGAGTACAACAGGCCACTGTGTTCACATGAGGGGCCTCCCATACAGAGCCACAGAGACAGACATCTACAATGTAAGTCAGGGAGAAGCTTTTAAAAGCTTTAGCTGAAACCTGATTCAGTCTCTGCATATCTTAAGCATAAGTCTTTTAGACTCTGTGTCCATGAGGGGAACACTGACTAATGTTCTGTCTCAATTTCTCTCAGTTCTTTTCTCCATTGAATCCAGTGCGGGTCCACATTGAGATTGGCCCAGACGGCAGGGTGACGGGGGAGGCAGACGTAGAGTTTGCCACGCACGAGGATGCTGTGGCAGCCATGTCCAAGGACAAGGCTAACATGCGTGAGTCTGCTATACTGATGAAGTACCCTGAAATAACTCTTACCACCCCACTCCTCCTTACATCTGCATATAGATTTTCACGAGCCGTCTATCTTTGCCCCTCAGAACATCGCTATGTCGAGCTGTTCCTGAACTCGACAGCAGGAGGCAGTAATGGAGCCTACGGCAATCAGATGATGGGTGGTATGGGTGAGTACAGCAATAGTCATAAGACTGATGGTCTCCATGTTTGGATAAAAATGCTTTTCAACCAAGTATGGCTCAGCATCAACACATGAAATCTGTCAACAGCAGTGATATATCTTTGTATATGCTGATGGAGCGTCTTTTCCTCTGCCTCCACAGGTAACCAGTCTTCCTACAGCGGTGGCCAACTGAGCTCCGGGTACTCTGGTGGATACAGTAGCCAAGGCAGTATGGGAGGCTACAGTGACTATAGTGAGTGTCAGCTCCGCAATACAACTACCTACAATGGTAACCTTTACTCCCCCGAACGCACTTGATTTGTGTACCATTGTTAAGACATTGAAAAGGAAGGTTGTTATAATGACAACCGACGTCTGATTGGAGTGTGTGACTCCTTGGTGAACTTCTCGGTCCTATAGTGTGTATTCTCTCTCTCTTGTTAGGTAACCAGGGCGGAATGGGCAGCAGTTACTATGGCGGCAGTGGAGGAGGAGGAAGCAGAGGGTCCATGAATGGCCTGGGTGGAGGATGGGGAATGTAGTGTTTTTCTGTAATTTTTTTTAAACTCAGCATTTTGCTGGGATGGACTGGAAATGTACATCTCATCTAGTAAATGTAGGCAGGGGTTGGATAAGGTTGTTTTTGAAAATGAAGAGGGGCAGGGTTTGGATTTTTTTAAAGTGGATGATCTTCATGGAGAAATGAGAGCATCTGGTACCACAAGTCGTTTGTCAGAAAGAAGCACTGTTTTTTCTTCCTCATTCCTCACAGATTTGACCGATCACAAACTGTTTGTGCTTTAAAGTTTCATTTACAGGAAATGTGCCGTTTTTGTTATCATTTTACAAACGCCTGGCAGTTCCTTAACTCATCTTGTGTTGACTTTTCCATTAGATTAAATGTTCGAACAAAAGTGTAAATATGTCCAGAATCTCAATGTTTATTCCTGGTTTCATCTTATACCTATGTAATGTTTAGACTTTTTTTTGTTTAGGATTGAAACGTTAAAATTTGAGACTTCATGTGGTCAAAGCCCGTTTTTATTTTAAGGTGTGATTGTGGATAGGCCGTTTTTCTTGATGAGGGCTACATCAAGGGCAAGCGTATTTCAAATCTTTTGCTGACATGAAGGTTTCTACTGCTTCAAATGCTGTTTGTATTTCCTGTGCACAAAGTGAATAAACTAGTCCAGAATATCTAATTAAATTGATCATTGAATAAAACACGAGGCTTTATTGAATACAATATCTTTATCAAATGTCTAGATAGAAAACGGTTTGGTCAAAACATTCCTAAATTACTTCATAAAATGGCTTTGTAGCACTTGACACAACCCACAACTCCATTGTTAGTGTACATTCTAAAATAGCATCTTCATTCATGTTAACATTCTAGTCATTTACAACATTGATTTTGCAAGATGTATCGGTAGTGGGGCAACAGCAATAAAGTATCTGAGCAGAGGCCTAACAAAGTTGTGGAAAATTTCAATGAGCATAAATGTTACGTATTCTACACAAATGGCTCAACACAACCTACAAAAAATCTTGATTGGGAACTGAATGGAAGATGAATCCTAGGTTTTCCTGACTGCGCTCTTAAAGCGGTCAACCTAATGTAGTGACTAGTGAATGACAACTTGCTCTGAATTCATTACAATCCAGCTCCACGTTTATAACATGAATCATGAACACCTCACATCATTTCAATTTCAAAGGCAAGTCATCTCAACACTACAAAAGACATTGGCTCATCCTGTTAATGGTACGAATCCTAAAAAGATGGCCCCCTTAATACATTTTGCAGATAATCTGATGTTCCTGAATTTCAGGCAAGTGGAACTGGAACACACCAAATCATTTTCCCTGTTTGGTGATTTTCTTTTTGTTTTTAAACTAGTTGAAATCAGACTGAGTGCGATTATGTGCAGTGTTAGAAAGCTTATGTGTAAAAGCATGGCGGCGAGTGTATTTTGTCATGAGCCCGTGGAGGTGCTTCTCTGCAGAAGGAGGGAGTGGCAGACGTCACACACCCGTACAGGCCGAGGGTAGGAGGGCAACGCCAGCTCATTACTGGAGCAGCAGTTGCAGTAGATGTCTCCACAGTTTCTGCAGTGGTGCTGCAAACGCACACAATTACAATGAGTGAAGATGCATATTACAGAACTCAACCTGTAGAGCATAAATAGGATATTTGGATAAAAAAACGCAATGAAAAGAAGTTTACTTTTCTGCGAGAGATAGAGAACTCTTTCTGGCATTGCTTGCAGTGAGTGGCCTCATCATCTTTCAGCCAGGCATGACCCTGAGGGGAGCAAAAGGCAAAGTCAAGGCTCTAAGAAGATGATGTGCAACTATTCTAGTACAAATAGCATTCTGAACCACTTTAAACTACCTTGAGGGCTTTATTGACCTCCTTGAAATCCTCCATCTTGAGTTTAGACCTTTGATAGTGAAGAATTGAACACGAAAATCGTAAGACAAACTGGTATTGAGTAAATGTGAGAAAGATGGCAAAATGAGTGATGAGAGAGAAGGAGAAATAAAAGGTAAAGATCAGTGGTACTGACTGGCTGAGGTGCTGGCCCATCTCCTGTAGAGCCTGTTCCTGCTGCTCGCACATCTGCTGCAGCTGTTTCTTCTCCTGCTTCAGATCCTGCAGCTCCTACACAACCCACCAGAAAAAAAGCATGTTGAGCATACACATACATTTATTTTGCTGTATTGGAGCCCCAGACAGAAAAAAATAGCTGATCTTATTGCAGATAAAAATATATATTACAATAACATAGATCATTATACAAATACTCAAATATGAACCATTCTTCAACTCAAACACCTACTAGAACTGATCCTGGAATGGTTTTAAGAATGAACCTCAAAGTTACACCCACAGCTATGACAAAAGTCTTCAGGAAATTCATTGGGCCTCATTCATGAAACGTTAGTACAATCAGATTTGATTGTAAAGCGTTAGTATGAAGCGTTAGTACGAACGTTTCTATGAACACAGTCTGACTCATCAATCTTGTTCGTATCTGGATTTGTTCAGGGGTAGATAAAAACCTACTAGTGTCTGGAAGCATGTGGGTATTTGTTTGTGTTTGTAAACATGCGGGAAAGCTCTTAGCAGCCTTATTCTTTATGCAAAATCAATTTCAGTAACCAAACCTGATTAACAATAAGTGGCCTTGTAGGGAAAAATACCTAATAGGCTGCAACAGCATATTTGCCAAATTTTCCATATTCATAACAATACAAGATTATCAAACTTGGTTGATCACATGGACTGAACGTCTTTACAATTAACAATTACAGTCCTACCATCTGATGAAGATGCAGCCTGGATCTGACCTGTGTCCAACTCCAATGCTGACCAGAGATCTGACAGTGTCTAGTTGTCCTATTATGGGATGGATCTTCTGATCCATGTCTGATAGCGCCACAGCACCCTGCCATCCTCTGGTGGCTGATAATATGCGCTTACTTCTCCTTATACCTATTTGCAATCTTATTTCACATCAAGGTCTTTTTTACCTCAGCAATGGTGTGTGTTTCTGCTGAAACAGCATTGACAGCATTAATAATTTCAGTTCTTGTGACATCTCTGCTTATGCTTCTGAAGACAGGGCTTTTACCGATGCAAATGGACGCGCATCCAATTTACGAACGTTTGGCATTCATCGTGGATGCACCTGTTCTCCGAACAAATCGAGGCTTCCCGCATGTTTCATGAATCCCACGGTGGACATATACACGAGAAATGTACGAAAAGTTTTGTGAATGAGGCCCATTGTGTGTGTGTGTGTGTGCGTGCACGTCAGGTAGCTATCAATTTATCCTCAACTCAGTTTTTGTAAGTTAAAACCGCATTGCACATAACGATAATGCCTTCTGTATTATTAATGTTCTGTACAGCTATAAGAACCTTCAGGGGGCAAACGTGTTCCAGTTTAATTCACTTCCTGAGTCAACTGAATGAAAAGGGAACTGACCCCGACCCTGGTGTGTGTGATACGGACCGTGTGCAGCCCCTGGAGTTGTTGCAGCTGTGTGCGGAGCTCGATGCTGTTGTCCTGTTCCCTCTGGAGAGCTTTCTGCATGCTTTGTCTCTGTTCCTTCTCAGTGCACAGCTCATTCTCCAAACCCAGCCTGGGCACAGAGGAGAGAAAGATGGTGCTTGCTATTCTCTATCTGAGCCTGTGCGTGCGTGCACCTTGGACCTTGATGGCCAAGTCAACATTCTCTACAGCGGACATGGTGCAGACTGTAACTAACTGTGTGCGTCTTCACCTCAGGGTATCCAGGTCAGTCAGTTGTTTCTGCAGAGCATCCACCTTGCTCTCCAGCTCGGATCTCATGTTCTTGTCTGTCTGGTCACTCTGACTGCGCTCCTGCTCCGAGTTCTGTAGTCTATGACAGAGAGAAACACCAAAAACATTCATTTTGAGGAATAACTATTAATTCACACCCTAATGAGAGATTGACAATTTAAATTCATCCAATTTAACACATACTGTAGGTACCCACACATGCACACATGCACACACCTCTGTTCCAGCGTGCTCATAGCTTTCTCCATTTCACTCATCTTCTGCTCAAGCTGCGCAGCTTCTGCCTGTTTTTTCTCTGCTTCTCGCTCCCAGTCCTTAAGAGATACACATATTGAGTGTATGTTTGTCTGCCTGTCTGAGTGTGCATGGGAGGGAGAAAGAGAAAGAAAGTGTGTGTGTACCTGTGCTTTGTGGAACATCTGCAGGTTAAGGGTCTTGACTTGGTCAAGCTGAAGCCGCAGGGCTGCTAGCGTGTCCTGTTTCTCATGGCTGTCCTTCTCCAGCAGTCCCATCGCCACCTCCATCTCCTGCTTCAGCCCCACCTGCAGCTCCAGCTCACGCTCCAGCTCCTAATATCAGGCAAATGTGCAAAGAGACAAATTCATCTCTGGAGTTGAATCAGTACATTAACCATTAGGCAGAGTGGCGGTTAGAAAGACCATCCCAGGCTCAAGTTTAATTTGTAAAGCACTTTGTATTGCAGAGCCTGCACAAAAGGTACTACATAAATAAATAAAAGTTGGATTTGATTTGAAGTGAAAGTGAAAAGAGAAAACCCCTGCAGGGAAGAATAAAATATCACATTATCATTATTAGAAAGCATCTATGATATATAACCTTTCTAGGAATGCTGGATAAATTATGGCAGAGATTGTTATTGTATTGTTAGGACAGCGGAGTCGCTGCCCATCTTTTGGTGCAGGCTGAAAAACCCACCTCTTCAAGAAGTACTATCCCGACCCTTCCTCTTAGAAGTTATTGTTTTTGTTTAGCAGTTATTGTTTTTGTTTCTGCACTTCCACTTTAGCACTAGTTCTGCTCTTAGATGCTTGTTTAGAAAGGAGATGCTCCTATGATTTTTGGTGACTAGTAGTTCCCTTGACTACCTACATTGAATACACTTATTGTAAGTCGCTTTGGATAAAAGCCTCTGCTAAATGACTGTAATGTAATGGTATTTATAGGCTGTAGGCTAACAAGTGATAAGTATATACCAACAAGTATAGTAAAGTACTAACAAATATATAGGTTTGACACAGGGACCCCATTCCAGCTCCACCCCACCGCCCAGCTTGTTAGGCCAGTCTAATGGGGCCCTACTGAATACCTTAATCGCTGCCCTCTTCCGGACTTACTGACAACAATATGGCTGATTACATCACGGCCACTCCTCCCCTGCACTAGTCTGTCCATGACACCACGGCCCTGCCCCCATCCCCCCTCTCATCCCAGCCCTCATTGTGCAAAACCTCCCGTCCCAGTGCAGCACAGTGCCCAAGAAGTAATGTGCCATAGAGTACAGACTAGCAATGAACGAGACCTTTGAGAGGCTGATCTAGCAGCAGCTCGGACTACTGACCAAGGAATCTCTGCACCCCTCCAACTTGTATACCAGGCCCACACAGCCATAGACTAGAAGGGTAACTTCGGGATTTTTCAACGTGAACCCTATTTTCCCATAATTTTGTATCTAAGTGACTAATGGGGACAACAATTTTTGAAATTGGTCCAGTATTTAGCGAGCGGTTAGCAATGTAACCCTATGGAGCAATTGCGCCCCATCCCCGTCAATGTCCGTCCTCTAAAAGTGCTTGTTTTTGCCACTGACAGCCTCAGATTGTTATTATAAGTGTTCTGACAACTTAGATACCACTAAGCTACGCTTTCTGTACCCCAACACAACAAACTGTTGCCGGCACTCGTTTCTCCAACATCACCGACAGAGCGTTGACTGTGCGCACACACGGACACACGGACCGAAAACAGCATTTCCCTCCGCGGTGCAGACAGACTGGCCCTCATCTCGACAGTCTCCAACTGGAAACCCAAATAGGTGAACTGTTAAACTTTTCTTCCAGTTGATCGCAAATCCCAACCGAGTGAGCTGAGTCACCAGTGCGATCACGTTCGGGATCAGAATCACGTTTCCAGCGTCGTCTTCCTGCAACAACTCAGAGCGAGACTTCTCCTGGAGCGAGACTCGGTTAGACACAATAACAAAAGACCGGATCAAGTTTTATTTCTCTGTAGGGATCCTGTCAGACACTTATAATAACCATCTGAGCCTGTCAGTGGTAAAAACAAGCACTTGTAGAGGACGTACCATTGACAGGGCGCAATTTCCCCATAGGGTTACATTGCAGCCGGTTTTGCGGCTAACGGCTCGCTCAATACTGGACCAATTTCAAAAATTGCTGTCCCCCATCAGTCACTTAGACACAAAATTATGGTAAAAAAGGGTCCAGGTTGAAAAGTCCCGAAGTTATGCTTTAAAGTACCTGGGGGTGAACATCAAGAACAAACTGGACTGGTCTGACAACACTGTACAGGAGAGGACAGAGTAGACTGTTCATCTAGAGGAGGCTCAGGTAACAGGCCACTCTACATGTTCTATCAATCTACTGTGGACAGTGCACTGTTGTTTGTACTGGTGTGTTGGAGAAGCAGCACCATCCTTGACCACTCTTCCCACCTCCTCTGCGTTGACCTGATGCAGCAATAGAGCACCTTCAGCCTCTGCCTCATTCCCCCAAGGTGCAACATGGAGTGCTTTCGGTGGTCTTATGTGCCAATAGCCATCAGAGTGCAATGTTTCCTGCCCAAATCATCCCCAGTCTTAGTTAACCTGGAAGTTGCTGACGCCGGGCACCTGCTCTTTTTGGCATCCCTTTCTCTCTCCACATATTTCTGTATACGTCTGTATCGGCTCTGTATGAGTATCTGTATATGCACCCTTGCACATTGTCACTTTTTCCACTACATATGGTACGTCTATCTAGAGTCTTGATAAACTGAACAGCTAGTAATCTGCATGTTCTGTCCATGTTATTCACATATGTAAATTGAATATATTTGATAAGGTGAATAGGTTTTAACGACGCACATCTGCACGCCGAGACACTTTCTACACACGTCTATGTCTGTCTTCTGTAGAGCTATTAGTGTAAACATTATGCACATCCTCTATTTTCTTCATATTATCTTCTAATTTTTTATATATTGCTTATATCTTGATAATTACCTCATACTACAAATGCATCCTTGGTATATTTTCATATCGTACATATTTTTCGTCCATGTTTCCTCAGTATTCATGCTTCATACATTTCCACTTAACACATTCCAATGTTGAAATTCTTGGTTGTGTTTTGTTAAAATACCTCCCACTTTCTACATTATTATTTATATTATTTTTTTTCCTTGTGCTGTACGCTGGTTCTAATGCTGCTACAACATCCCAACTTTCCCATTAAAGTTTCATCTTATCTTACATATGGCAGATTTTCTTTCCCCTAACTGACCTGGCGAATGCGTTTCTCCTCTTTGTACTGCTTCCACACCACATTGTACATCTCATCCAGGCCCTGCCGTGTCTGTTTGTACGTCTCTAGCTCCACCTGGCTGTCCTGCAGAGTTGCCTGGAATGCAAACACATTGTGTGTGAGGACTTCATTTCAGATTCAAGGTGATTTAGTCAGACAACAGTGTGAATGTGTCTGCATTTTCACGTGGGTCTTCTGACCTCTTCCTTCTTCTGGCTGGACTGCATGATAGACTCGTTCTCCTTTTTCAGCTGTTCCTGTTCCTCCCGCAGGGAGTTGATTCTGTCTGTTGCTGCCATCAGCTGAGGAGAAGCAACACACACATTGGTTGATTGGGTGAAAACACACCAAATACACACAGACACTATATTTATCAAAATCTTAAAGGGCTTGATTCATTTTAGATTGTTGATTGGAGAAAAGCAAGAAATTGTTACACCCCCAAGTGCATACACAAACAGATAAGTGCGCACACAGTTCTTCTGACCTCCTCTACAAGTTTGCTGTTCGTCTTCTCTAGAGAGTCCATCTTAGCCTGCATGTCCGTCACAGTACCACTTAGGTGACGATTTAACTCCTCAATGTAGTGCTTCTGATCTAATATGGCTGTCATCTTAGCATCACTAAAATAAAAAAGGAGTAGTTAAAAATAACAATACAGAAGAAAAGGTATGGGCATTGTGACTTTCTTTTTATTTTCGTAGCAGAGGCTATAGTGTAATACACAGTGAGAATGTAAGAATGTAGGAATGCAGAAACTCACTCCTTTGGAGTCTCACTTTTGACAGGGTCTTTCAGGTAGAGGGAGAAGTCAATGACCGCCACCTAAACAGCAAACACAGACTTAGCACTCTGTATCCTGACTGACCTGTTTCTTAAAGGTAAGTGAGGTTGTGACTGCAGGGACATATATGCCTAGTGTGTTTATCGACTCACCTGGGAATCCAGGTCCTCCCCTTTAATACAGAGGTTAGCATCAATGACGTTGAGGCCTACCAGCATCCCCACAATCACTGTCCCCTCCTCCTCCATTATCAAAGCTCCAGGGTCATAGAACTCACTAGGGAGAGGTGAACAATCCAGGAATGTGTAACATAGTAGTATGACATCTGGTATAAAGCCCACATCCTTGACCATGGCAACTCACCCCAGGAGGTCCTTGCGGTCCAGCAGGGCTTTCATATAATCAGCTACTTTCTTCTGCATGAGAGCCAAATGCAGCCAGGCCCTTGCTCGACCCAAACCGGTCCTGAAAGAGAATAACAGTACAAACTACAGAATCAAACCAAGGTCTTATATAGGTTTAATGGAGGACGGGTTATGAGTGCTCACTTAAGGCCGGGCAGGTCTCGGGCACTTGTGGCAATATCCGAGGACTCTGGACACAACTTCTCCACCAGCTCCAGAGGTCCCCAGATGGACTTATTCAGCCCAATGAAGGATTTCCTGGCTGAATAGACAGAAAGAGAAAGAAGTGTTTGGGATGATGATCTACTGTTTGGCTTTCCTTACTTATTAGAACATGTAGCGGTTAGTCAGTGTAACTGGAAATCGATTCTGTAGTGCAAAAAGCCAGTCACCTCTCAGCCCATGTTTGAGGCAGTGCTCCAGAACCACAAAGAACTGCTGCAGTGGAGGGTAGTCAGAGTCCAGTGTCCTGCCCAGGCTCATGGAGGACTGGATTAAAACCTTGATGCTCAACTTCATCATGCTGAGAAGGTTGGTCCTTTCTATCGACATGGGATCTTTCGGTGGCAGAACTGCAAAGAATGCATGGCAGAAAAGACTTATATGGGGCTGTTGGCAATAATATCCTGTTTTTGCCCATGAAGTCATGTGTTCTGACAGCTGATAAATAACTGAGAGGAAGTAGTCAAGAGGGTCTGCAACAATCCTTGAATGGAGTCGGCTAGTTTAAGTTGCAACTGTTATTATGATCACAACCCTACCTGGAAGCATTTTCGAAGTGCTGCTGCTGCTGTTGGGGTCATTCTCAGAGCTTCTCTCCACCGGGGAGCAGGCAGCGGAGCCCGGCGTGGGGCTTCGCAGGGCAGCGCCGTAGCTCACCCCGCTGCTTATCGTCTCCGTGGCCTTCCGGGCCAGAGACAGGATGGGAGCAGACCAGCTGCTCTCCGCCACCGGCTTCTCTTTCTGCCCCCGTTCGTGGACGTCGGTCCCAACTCCCAAAACTTCTGGTTCTTCTGGCTGTTTGGCGTCACCGTCCGCAACAGCTGTGTTTGTTTCCTCTGCCTCGTCGGCCATCTTTTTTTTTGCCCTGCCGCGCGCAGTCACGTGACCAGACCAGAGCAATCGCGCCTCGTGTGAGAGACGATCAGTCCTGACCAATCAAACCTATCGATCCTGGATCCAAAATGCTTTCCATCTCCCTTGTACTTGATGTTTCCTCATTAGCATCGAAGTAAATGTCAATACATACTACATTGCATCACAACAAAGGGAGTCGAACTGTGGAACAACTGCAGTGATGAGTTGAAAACATGTCAAACACTAAGTAAGTTCAAACAAACCTTTAAAAATAA